>JAGWCC010001518.1:0-22576 GCA_022651775.1 Drusus annulatus | reverse complement strand
TAGGATGGTTTTGAAAATTTTATTGCTGTATTGAATTTTTATAGAAACAAATTAAATCGACTGACATTCTTATGCATTTTCTCATGAGTTGATTGAAATTCTAAAGGATCGTTTTGAAAACTTAGTGGCTGAATTGAATAATAAAAGTATCTTTTTTAAAACCTATTGGCGGGAAAAAAATTCTTTCGTATTTTCTAATGACTCTTATGGGTGGATTAAATATCTAAAGGATGTTTTTGTAAATTTTATGGCAGTATTTAATTTTCATGAAAGCCTATAAAATCGATTAAAATTCAGATGCATTTTCTCATGAGTTGATTGAAATTCTATTGTATCGTTTAAAAAACATTATGGCTGAATTGAATAATAAAAGTATCTTCTTTGAAACCAATTGGCAGGAAAAAATTTTTTTTTTCTTTTTTCCAATGACTATATATATATGACCATATATATGTTGACAATTCAGCCATAAAGTTTTCAAGACGATCAAATAGAATTTCAATCAACTCATGAGAAAATGCATCAGAATTTCAATCGACTTAATAGGCTTTTATGAGAATTCAATAAAGCCATAATTTTTTGAGAACCATCCTTTAGAATTGAAATCATTGCTGCGAACAGGTTTTAAAAAGGATTCTGTTATCATTTAATTCAATTTTAAAGTTTTTCAGACGATCCTATAGAATTTCAATCAACTCATGGAAAATGCATCAGAATTTCAATCGATTTAATAAGTTTCTATACAAATTCTATACAGCCATAAAATTTAAAAAACCAACCTTATGAAATTAAATCCACCCATTAGTCATTACAAAATACAAAAAAAAATTTCCCGCCAGTAGGTTTTAAACAAGATCCGATTATTTTTCAATTCAGCCATAAAGTTTTCAACACAATCCAAAAGAATTTTAATCAACTTATGAGAAAATGTTTTAGAACTTCAATCGACTTAATAGGCTTTACGAAAATTCAATCCAGCCATTAATTTTTTGAACCAACCTTTAGAAATTTAATCAACCTTTAAGAGTCATTTGAAAATCTTACATCAATTCATTCCTGCCAATAAGATTTAAAGGAAATCCAACTATTGTTCAATTCAGCCACAAAATTTACTAGACAATCCTATAGAATTTCAATCAACTCATGAGAAAATGCATCAGAAATTCCATCGACCTAAAATGCCTTTATTAAAATTCAATAGAGCCATTAAAATTTTAAAACCATCGTACAGAAATTTAATCAACCCTTTAGGGTTATTAGAAAATAAAACATAAATTCATTCCTGCCAATAGCTTTTAAAGAAGATCCTATAAATATTTAATTCAGCCATAAAGTATTCAAGACGATCCTTTAGAATTTCAATAAACTCATGAGAAAATGCATCATTATTTCAATCGCTTAATAATTTTTAAAGAAATTCAATACAGCCTTAAAATTTTCTAAACCATCCATTAGAAATTTAATCCACCCATTAGTCATTAGAAAATACAACAGAAATTTATTTTCTGCCAACAGGTTTTCAAGAAAATCTTATTATCATCTATTTCAGCCATTTAGTTTTTAAGACGATCCAATAGAATTTTAACCAACTCATGAGAAAATGCATTAGAATTTGAATCGATTTAATAAGTTTTTATGATATTTCAATATAGCTATAAAATTTTCAAAACCATCCTGAAGGGATTTAATCCACCCATTGGAATAATATAATTTTGAGCCTTATTCCTTTTTAAAAATTGCGCTTTTTAAAGGATTAATTTGAGCATTTCTTGGTGAATTTGTAGTGAAATTTTGATTTTTATGGGATAAATTTGACAATCAAAAATACCTTCCGAAGCTTAATGAAGATTTCTATTGATATGTTGGGCACCTTTTTACATTTCATTAGATTTTTATGTGAATTTGATGCATCGAAATTCAGGCTTTTTCTTGCATTTCTCGTTTGATCGGTGGAGAAATTTAGGTTTGTATGAGAATATTTTGATTATAAGAAAAACCAACCAAAGCAAAATACAAATTTCTTAGGTTATCTCGGGAACCTATTGCATTTCTTGGTCGTTTTGTGGAGAAAATTCGGTTAAAATGCGATCAATTTGAAAATGTTAGCGATGTGATATTTAATTTAGAATTAAAGCAAGACATAGAAAAACATTTAACTCTTTTGAATTTAATCACAACTGAATTACAAAACGATTAGTCATAAACGCATTATTGCTTTCCAAAACGTTTCCAAAAGTGTTACAAACCTAAAGGAAATCATTTAAGAATTAATAGGTTAATCAAGAATCTCTAGGCTTCGTACTGATATGATATAATAATAAACACCATATTATCTCATCTTAACGTGGAAGGTGTTATGTACCTACCATAACGGATATTGATAACACTTTGAACCCTTTGGCTAACGATCTGTTTCCCACAGAAATATTGTTATCACCCATAGACTGTTTTGTTTATGGTAAACTATTTAGATATTAAGAAATATTATGTTAACCATTGCCCAACTGATATCGACTTATCTTGAAGACACTGATTATTTTACCAGTATATAAACACAAAGTACCCTTTATTAAAAGCTCATTATCATATTAGATTCAATCAGTCTCGGACGCAGTCAATATCAGTTGGAGTAACATTACGTTTCTGATGTAGACATTACCTTGTAAAACTTCATGTATACTACAGTAAATAAATACAAATAAAAGTGCATAAAGTGTTTTAGTACCAAAAATCCATAACAGGTCTTTAAAATGAACCCTTCGAAGTGAACACTTCAATTGAAGTCGAGCTCGCTAAAAAAAAAATTTGAATTAATCCGGATATTCGTTCTGTTATTTTTGGAACCGGTTCTTCGCCCAAAAAGCACGTACTAGTTTTGAAAACAAAAAGAACTGGAACTGGAACTGGTTCCTCGCCAACAAAATCACGTACTAGTCGGTAGCGCTTTGGAAGTGGAAAGAACTGGAACTGGTTCCTTGCCGAAAAGCACGTACTAGTCGGTAGAGATTTCAAAGTGACAACAACTGGAACCGATTCCTCGCCAGAATGCCTCGCCAATTGAAGTACTTTATTCTATGAAAATGAACTACCTACTTCAATTGAAGTATTTGTTCAATGAACAATGAATGAAGTAGGAACTGTTGCCAAAAGAAGTAGTTCTTTCAAAGCGGTCACAACGCTAATTGTAACCCTGGTACTTGTGAAAATTTAAGTTTTTCTTATTAACTTGTCATCAGACATCAGAAAATCATATTTAATGTTTATAAACTATGTCCCTGTAATAGCTCTTCCTATTTGTGAAAACATCGTCCGATATAGAGACATGATTATATGTCAAACATTCAACATGTGGCTTATATTTGCATTAAATCAACCAGAGATGGAAGTTATAAAAGTTTTTCTTTCGAAGCATAAAATACCGTATGAAACTTTTGAAGGTCCTGCATTCGCAAATTAGCGCGGCTGAAGGTTTTTTTGCTATGAGCGCGTGTTGGCGCATTTGGCAAATCATTGGACGAATATTTGCAAATCTGAAGGAAAAATACTGAAAAATGTGATGCTCTTTCATCTGTGTCAAAATAAATTGTTACTCGATATTTTCGTTTCAAATTTTCTGAAATAACAAAAGGTTTGCGGGTGTGTTTTCATGATATCGGGGTCGGGTTACAATCCATCTTTAAAAATCCTCAACAATATTTGACTGGTACACACTTTAAAACGTCAAAAGAACAACTCTCAGGGAAGTTTTATCGGCCCTCGTGTCTTCAACCCGTACCCTAACGACATCCCCACGCCCAATCTGAGGTGCAAGAAGGCTATTTTTGCCGACGACGTCGCCAGAAAACCGAATATGGCACCCTAGATGAATTAAATAGTGTAATAAACATTCTCGCCCAAAAAAAAAGCTTCTGCTGTATTTCAGTCCCATCCGGCCATCTATGACGTACGCAATCCCGGTTTGGAGCTACATGGCGCATACAACATACAGACAATTACAGGTCACACAAACGACACACCTCTATACACAAACCTCAAACAAATACACGAACGAGAAGAAATACCTAGCATACAGGAACACGCATCCGACCTCACGACGTGCTTTTCTGAGACTCTGAACCCGGATAATACACTGATTAGAGGACTCGGTGATTATAACTCGCCCAGTGACCTACCTTTCAATTACACACATCGCGTGCCGAAACATTTAACAGTGACCTTCCATGGGGATTACCGAAACGATGCAGAGGATGCAGCCGAGGAAGAAGACACACAATCTAGAACAGCAGTTTTCCAGACACTGACCAGACAACCAAGAAGGAGGCAGACAGACGATGACCGAGGGTGAAAGAAAAACATGAAATACTTAACATCAGAACTTATTGTACATATTTTCTTGGCTTAGGGTTTTTTATCCAGTTAAGATCTTTTCCGTAAGAACTCACTAATGTAAACTTAAATTCAGTCAATTAAATAATACCATCAGATGGTGAAAATAATAAGGCCTACAGAGCCGCAGTTCTAGTTAGGAGACATTATGAGGGGTGTTTGTACAAGCCCCAGCTAGTTAGTAGAGGATTACGAAAGAATTTATAAAATAAAATAAAAACTGTAATTTTAGTACGGAGCAGGTATTTAGTCACGTGACACTTCCTTTGAATTTAATTGGTTGAAATGAGAGAACATGGAGATTGCAGTTTGCTTTTAAAAAAATTCCATCAATAGATGGGAGAAAGCTATGTTTACAATTAACTATTGAATTCATTAGATTCACAATTTGAATCTCAATGAAACTGCATTCTCAAATATTTTTAGACATTTTGGAAATTGCTGTATTTGCTTTTTTTAACTCTCAATTGGTTTCTGTAAGCTTCCAGATTCTCCTGGACGGTGGACACAACCTGGTCAAAATAATACACACCTAAAGATGACACAGGTTTATAAAATACTGCACAAGGGAGGTACACCACATAACAGGCGTAAAGCGGTTACATATTCTGTGCGGCTGAAAAGAAACATGTGTCATTGGTAACATAAGCACAAGAGCCTCCTTTCTGTTGAAGGGTTTACATGATTAACATTATTTTGAAAAAGAAAACCCACAAGTAAATGCAAAACATTTTATTCTGTAAAATAAAATATTAGAAATCCAAGCAAGCCACAGATGACAAAGTTCTGGTAAGTGTTTTTAAATATATAAAGAACTACAAAGATTTGGCGAGGAGCTGGTTCTTATTCAGCTCATCTTTTTATCGATTTGCTAGTACTTTTCGATTTCAAATCTTTACCGACTAGTGCTTTTTTTCGGAGGCTAAATTTTGTTGATTTGCTGGCACTTTTTTTGGGAGGATTTTTCGTCGACTTGCTAGTACTTTTCGATTTCAAATCTTTACCGACTAGTGCCTTTTTATCGGAGAGGAATTTTTGTTGATTTGCTAGCGCTTTTCGATTTGAGATCTCTACCGACTAGTACTATTTTTTGGCGAGTTTGACTTAAATTGAAGTGTTTACCGCGAAGGGTTCATTTCAAAGAACTAGCAGTTCCTGAAGCGTTCACAAAACATTGAAGTTGGGTCGCCAAAAAAAACAATATTAGGAAAGCAGGAAAAACGGGAAAAATCAGCAAGTGGTCTATGGGACAAAAAAGTTTGGGAACCTCTGATTTAAACTATGTTATAATCGTAAATATATTCAAAATATTTTATCTGCATATTTCTGTATTACCACCAACGTATTTATTTACATAAACGTTGTAAAAATGTTAAATAAATGGTATTATTCATTCGCATGAACTCTCCAGCCGCCTGCAAAATTCATACTAAATCCACAGAACAAACAGTCGAACGAAATTGGTGTATAAGCCAAAGCTGGATATTTAATGGCGGTGGGTAACCTCAATACAACCTGCGGGTTCAATGGTTTTCATACTAATTTTAAAACGATATGGCAAAAGTTTAAACATTTGATATCATTCAAACTACTCTCTAAACGTTCCTGTCACTAGTAAAAACAAACTAAATGATTTTCAGCGAAATCGGTCGGGTAATTTTCTAGAAAATCGAAAACAGACAGACATAAAGATAAACATTCATTTAAATATATATAGAGATTAAAGCGTTAATAAAGAGCGTTTGTACCCTTAGATGAATTAAATAATGTAGATACGTTACTGAGACAACGCGCGTGACTGCGCGAAACTAAGCCAACATGGTTCACCTGAGATATACTGCGTTTAGTCTCGCACAAACATTCGTTTGACAAACAAGCTGTCACCAGCTGCCACAAACGCATCGCTGTAAGCTCTTTTCTGAGATAAAATGCCTTCCTGTGCTTTTGACAAGTGTAAAAATCATTCGGGAACAAAAAACAAATATCATGGAGTTTCTTTTCATGCGAAGTACACACACATCACTTATTATTTCAATTAATACAATTGTTCAAATAAGTGAGATAGCGAATGCAGAAATACATAAGTGTGAGGAAGACAACCTAGCGACAGTACACGAGTACGTCGCATGCTACTTCGCTCGTAAGTTCGTTAGGGAAGAGGGGGCTTGTAACGCGGAGAATATAACGCGGGACGTTCATATAGCTATTTCATTAATACACACATATTTTGCTTGGTATGGCTATCCTTTTCATGCTTTCAGAGCTTGCCATATTTATCGTTCAATTTGTATGAATATGACGTGTCTTGTATTTTATGTCTATGACAGATAAAAAATATAAATGATTAAGTTTGAATATTTGAAGTTAACCTACGGCCGGCAACCTTTTTGCCGTTTTCGAGGGAACGCAATCGACGAAATGTCTCAGACTTTAGGTAATCTCTGTTCATTGTATTTCGACTTTATGGACACCATCTGCACTCATCTCGCCATTACCAATCAGTTAAACATCTAGTTAGAAAGTGAGAGATGGCTAAGTGCCGCACTGGGTGAAGCGCGCGCCCGCTCCCGCAGTTCCCCGCTTTTTTCAGATCGAGAATACAACTTTAGAACACACTTTGGCCTAAACATGAAATGGCACGGGTTAGAAATGTAGATGACATCTTACGCTTTCTTCGTGAGCTGTCTGACGAGGAGCATGAAGAAGAAGACATCATACATAATTCAGACCTCAGATGAATTAAATAATGTAGATAGGTTACTGAGACACCGCGCGTGACTGCCATGAACTGAGCCACGCGGCATACCTGAGATTCACTGCGTTTAGTCTCGCACAAACATTCGTTTGACAAACAAGCTGTCACCAGCTGCCACAAACGCATCGCTGTAAGCTCTTTTCTGAGATAAAACGCCTTCTTGTGCTTTTGACAAGTGTTAAAATCATTGGGGAGCAAAAAACAAATCTCATGGAGTTTCTTTTCATGCGTAAGTACACAAAAATCACTTGTTATTTCAATTAATACAATTATTAAAATTACAATTATAACATCAGTCAAGTATAAAAATGCTTTTTGGTAACAAGTTCGGAACTTATTGTACATCTTTTCCTTGCTTGGGGTTTTTCATCCAGTTAAGATGTTTTCCCTAAGAAATCACTAATTACTGAACATAAATTCAGTCAATTAAATAATACCATCAGATGGGGAAAATAATAAGGCCTAAAGAGCCACAGTTCTAGTTAGGAGACATTACGAGGGGTGTTTGAATAAGCCCCAGCTACTTAGAGGATTAAGAAAGAATCCATAAAATAAAATAAAAAATATTGTAATTTTAGTACGGAGGAGCTATGTAGTCACGTAACACTTCCTTTGAATTTAATTGGTTGAAATCGAGATTGCTGTGTTTGCTTTCGAGAGAACATGGAGATTGCTGTCTTTGCTTTTAAAACATATTTCCCATCAATAGATGGAAGAAAGCTAAGTTTACAACTAACTATTGAATTCATTAGATTCACAATTTGAATCCCGATGAAACTGCATTCTCAAATATTTTTAGACATTTTGGATATTGCTGTATTTGCTTTTTTAACTCTCAAGTGGTTTCTGTAAGCTCCCAGCTTCTCCTGGACGGTGGACATAACCTGGTCAAAATAATACACACCTAAAGAAGACACAGGTTTATAAAATAATGCACAAGGGAGGTACACCACACAATAGGCGTAAAGCGGTTACATATTCTGTGCGGCTGAAAAGAAACATGTGTCATTGGACTGTATGCACAAGAGCCTTCTTTCTGTTGAAGGGTTTACATGATTAACATTATTTTGAAAAAGAAAAACCACAAGTAAATGCAAAATATTTTATACTGTAAAATAACTTACTTAGATATAAGAAAAATTTATTGTATACAGTGCCTAAAGTACATATTTTCGCGAAGTAAACTATTTGCAAAAAATGAAAATCGTTACAGCAACAGAATAAATAATGTACTGGAGGTACCTCTCTGCAAAACTAGACTTGCGCAGAGACATGCATACTTCATTGCCCCAAAAATGTATAATTCACTTTCATTACATTTTAAGTGTTCAAATACAACTTCCTTAAATACATACAAAAATGTAATAAAAAACTGGATAAAAGCAAAAGATACCAGCCTCTTCATACTATAAGTGCTAAATTCTAAAAAATTAACTTACTTTTCTGTTGTGATTTTGAATTTGAAAAAAAAAAAAAATAATAATAATAACAATAATATATATATATATATTTTTTTTTTTAATTTTTTTTTTTTTTTTTTTTTTACTTAATTTGAAATGTACCTTATACTGTAAAATGTAACTATAGAGAGCTATAACTATGATTTGAATTAGTATACCCACGCACTGGCTTTTGCCTATGTGGGATTTTTTTTGTTATGTCTACACTATTTTATTATTTCTGTAATTTTTAAATGTATGTAACAAAATAAATCAAATATATCAAAATAAAAAAAAATAAAATTTCTTCTCTAGGACGTGCCGAAAATAAACGTTATACTGTTTTAAATGAGTCCGTTGTAGAGTTAATAATTTGTTGATGTAATTTATTTGATAAAATGTATTTACGCGATTCGATCCTCCAACCTTTGGATTCGCAGTGAAGGATCTTTACCACTTGACCATGAAGGCCGTCGAAAAAAGGCTGTTGATTGCCAGTGAGGTTGAAGTCATAGTTGCTGAAACCTATGGAGAATGATGAAATTGACAAGAATTTATAAAAACAACTTATGGTAAAAAAATCTGGCACAAAAATTACAAGAATAGCAAAATCAATATCAGACTACAAAACATTTCACAATTACAGAACTGAATGCAAAACTCTCTCCAAAAAATTATATCAAACTCACATACATAATACAGAGCAGTCTATTCCTTCAGATATCAAACACTTTTTCAAACACATTAACTCGCTAAAAAAAAACAAACCATCCATACCAACATCCATGCAATTCGAGGGAATAAGAAGCAGTGTTACTACTGAAATTGCTAATTTTTTTGCCGACTTTTTTAAAAGTGTTTGCGAAAAAGACATCCCATACGATCGTATTCTACCCTTTCGTCCAAACGAATCGGTCCACATTCCTGCTGTACATTTTAACGTTTCTGATGTTTCGCGTAAAATTAAGTCACTTGACATTTAAAAAAATGCTGGTCCCGACAAAGTGAATCCAATTTTTCTTATTAACTGTCTGTCAGTATTAGCCAAGCCACTTTGTCAATTATTTAATCAATCACTGATGACCGGCTGTTTCCCAGATCTATGGGAAATAAGTTATCTAACACCAATATTTAAAAAGGGCAATATTCACGATGTCACTAATTATCGACATATTTGTATGCTCTCAATAATCCCCAAATTTTCTGAAAAACTCACATTAGATAGAATCTCCATACACCTTAATAAAATCATTTCACCTAATCAACACGGCTTTATGCCGGGCAGATCCACTTTAACAAATCTTTCACTATACGAACAACTTATATCGAGTGCACCTAATGATAAAACCCAAGTAGATTCAATATATACGGACTTCGTTAAAGCATTTGACAAGGTTAACCATAAAATCCTACTTAATTAACTTTGCAAACTCGGTATAGAAGGTAATTTGTTAGAATGGATAAAAAGCTACCTAACCAATAGAATTCTTCAAGTAAGAAATAACTCTAAACTATTTTACAAATTTATAGCAACAAGTGGTGTACCCCAAGGTTCACATTTAGGCCCATTACTTTTTCTGCTCTTTGTAAATTACATAATTAATGTGTTTGATAACGATTTGCATGTGCGGCTTTTCGCAGATGATCTGAAACTCTTCAAACTCATAAAAACCGTAGATGACTGTTCTCACATTCAAGTTAACTTAAATAAGTTACATGATTGGTGTAAACTTAACCAACTTTTTTAAAATATTAGTAAATGTCAGTGTTTGATCCGAAAACTGCGATAAACGCCGAATACGTTTCAGTTTCGGATGAATTGTGAGATTAAAGTGGACTGTAAAACGAATGCTACTTGATGGAAGATTTGATTGTATATTGTGGATAAAATGAGGATTTAAGCCAGTTTGCTCACCTGAGGTCCTTGGGAGGAAACGGCCGACGGCTCCGAGCGACGGGTGACGAATTTGATGTGTCCTCCAGAGACGGATGCGATGCGAATGACGAAAGACGAAAAGAGACGAATTCCCTGGAGGCACTTACTGCGACGAACGATTATAATAATAATAAATCTTTATTTAAGTACAGTTAACAGTAATAACAACAAAATAATAAAAATAAAAGCAGAATAATCATATAAAATACATAGGGTGTATAAACATGTAGGTGCATTTATATATTTTAACAAGAGATCTATACATTGTAAACAGTATATATATATATATTACAGAAACATTAATTAAATAGAAATATAGACCATTATCCGTATTTGCTTAGTACATATAACTTAACTTTTGTATTTTCGTAATCTGCCTCACTAGGCAAGCTTGTGTTGAGGCAGTAGTTTTTGCCGATTGTTTTGGTTACTTCAAATTAAATTAATCTATGGTTAATGTTATTTGAAAGTGTGAATTTAATATTAATATAGAAATAGTAACATAAAATCGTACATATATAAATAAGTAATTATTTGTTCTGTGATTGGTTTATTCAATGACTTCGAATTTGGGTGAGTGCACCGGTAAATGCTCTGTCTTTGCTATTAATCCAAATTTTTATGTTATGTTTGAAATTATTTAATGTTTGACTTTGTTTTAAATTATCTGGAAGAATATTGAAGATTCTTGTCGCAATGTACCTAAAGCTCCGTTGACCAAATGTGGTAGAGATAACAGGATATTAGAGTAAATCTTTGTTAGTATTACGAGTAAATCGAGTGTGTGGTCTTTTTTCGTAATATTTATGTTTGTTTGTTAAAAAATGAGTGAGAATTGATTTTACAAATATTTGTCGAACGTCAAAAACTTTCATTATGTGATAAATTGAGTTAGAACTTGCAACTAGGGGTAGCTTGAGGATAATTTTTTTTTTTTTTTGTGCTTTTGTGACAGGGTCTATAGCAGATGAAGTTCCACCTTCCCAAGCTATGATACCATACTCAATAAAAGATTGACATTTCGCAAAGTAAATCATTTTTAAGTGTTTCAAGTCAAGAAAGTTTCTTATGGTTCTAAAAAATAAAATGGTTTTTCTGATTTTATGTGCAATGCTTTGCGTGTGAAGGTTCCATTTGAGGTACGGATCAATGGTGAGGCCAAGGTACTTCATCTGAGTGGTGCGATCTATCTTAGGACACTGACAACATACGTCGGGATTTAGACACGAATGTATTCTATTGGGGATATCATCATGTGGTTGGCCTGTAATGTTAATGCTTGATGTGATACATTTTGTTTTCTCGGTGTTTAGAGTGAGTGTATTCATATCCAACCGTTTTTTGACAATGCCAATATCCCTTTCAGCGTTTTTATATACAGCTGACCACGTATCAGCTTGAAACAGTAAAACCGTATCATCAGCAAAACTAACGATTTTTCCTTGAATATTAAGGTTACATAGTTCGTTAATATATAGCAGAAACAAAGTCGGGCCCAATATACTTCCCTGAGGAATTCCGTATTTAAATGAGCACTGGTTGCTAAGTATATTCTGTATTTTCACTTGTTGTTTGCGTCCATTTAGGTAGCTTTTAAATAAGTTTAGTTAATTTCCTGTAATGCCAATTTTTTCAAGTTTTTTAATTAATTTGTAATGAGATATTGTGTCAAATGCCTTAGAAAGGTCTAAGAAAATTGAGATGCATTTTTGCCTTTATCGAGGGACTTCACAATGAAATCAGTTACAGCAGCGATAGCATCTGAGGTACTTTTATTTTGTTGAAACCCGTATTGATTTTCTGAGAACAACTTTTGACTGGCAACAAATTTTACAAGTTGAGTATTAATAATTTTTTCAAAAACTTTCGATAGACTGGTCAGTTGAGTTATTGGTCGGTAATTATTCCCAGCCTTATGTATTGGAATAACGATACCTTGTTTCAGATTTGAGGGAAAGTTTCTCTGGGTAATACTTAGATTTATAATGTGTACTTGAGGCAATGCAATTTCCATAGACAACATTTTCAAAAATTTTGTTGTTATTCCATCTACACCGGCTGAAGAAGTATTTTTTAGTGATTTATTATAATTTTTATAACGTTTTCCTCCGACACAGGATGGAGAACGAAATTTCTCACTTTTTGTTTTTTTGCTTCTTTGACTACTGCTTCAGGAAATTGTTCGTTCCTAGAATTTGGAATTCGAGAAGCGAGATTATGGCCAAAATCAATAAAAAAATTATTGAAATGATCAGCAACAAGCTTTCGATTTTTCGAGGTGTCAATAATATTCCTATCAATAGAGAGCTTGTTTATGTCGTGTTTGTCTTTGGTATTTTGTGTATTTGTAGCTTCTCTAAGAATTCGCCATATTTTCTTGGGATTATTGTTGCTTTCTTTGATTTTGTCTCTGTAGTAGATTTCTTTTGCCTTTCTTATGACATTACAACAGGTATTTCTGTATCTTTTATAGAAATTTAATAATATTATGTAATACGGATTATCTTAAATTTTTTTATGAAGTGCGTTTCTTTTACGAATACAGTTAATAATTGAGTGATTTATCCATGGTTTTAATCATTGAGGTATATGAATTTTTTTATTAACAATCATTGTAAGATTATTTAATTCATTTTTAATAAAGTCAATAAAATAAATCCATGTATCCTCCGAGTTATTTATTTGAAAGAGATCTTGCCATGATTTTTCTTAATTGAGTTTTTTAAATTAGAAAAATTAATATTTTTGAAAGTGTTCGTCTGTTCTCTTCTATTTTTTAACGTATCTGATTGCAGTGTGAGCATTGTTGTGTAGTGATCGGTAATGTGATCAATGCATGATGCTGATTCGTTTGCCAATCGTGTTGGTGTATCGATGGTGCTTACTAATCCATGAAACTGTAACATGTTCAGGTAGTCGTGACATTGGTGATGCGAGTTGTTTGGAAGAATGTTAATGTTTAAATCACCTACAAGTATAATATTTTTAGCAAAGGAGAGATTAGAAAGAATGCAATTGAGACTGTTAAGAAATGGAGTGATGTTACGGATCGATGGAGAGCGGTATATTGCGAGAATCTAAATATAGTACTTGTATTTTATTTGCATACAGTTTGCGTCCTGAATATTAATTTCCGTGACTAATGGGTTTTGATCATTGTTTTTTGTATATACAACAACCCCATCATTCTAACTATAAAATTTTGTTGAGTTGTATGAAGTGAAGTTAATTAGGTTTTTAGGTGTGAACAAGTTTGTCAACCAACATTCCGTAAGAATAATTATATCAAAATCTACACATATATGGTTATGTTGAATCTGAAGTTCATCAAAGTTTTTATTAATCGATCTGATATTTTGGTGCATAATGGTAATGTTATTTGGATCGTCCATCAGGTATTTACATATTTTAGCTTCTTAAGTCGTATAGAAATTATCTAGATCATCTATTTCTTCTAATGAACTTTTCATGGTAATAGCCATGTTGTGATTACAATTTTACAATGAGAAAAAATAGTAAAATTATTTGAGAGAGCTCCATCGTCCGTGGCAAACACTGGGGATTTCACCTTTGTTGGTAATAGAGTATGGGTTATTGTTGTAGTAAAATAACAAGTGCCGAATTTCTCTTACCAATGTGAAGGGTATTCAACCCAGTGAATGACCGACGACTAGAGCTCAAGCAAATAATTAAACGATTTTATTAAGGTCTACAGAATG
This sequence comes from Drusus annulatus, assembly GCA_022651775.1. Taxonomy (NCBI): domain Eukaryota; kingdom Metazoa; phylum Arthropoda; class Insecta; order Trichoptera; family Limnephilidae; genus Drusus; species Drusus annulatus. The sequence continues at coordinate 8,341 of JAGWCC010001518.1, read as the reverse complement.
TTTTATGTAGATAATTTTATCTCCTTCTTTTTTTTCGTCATAATTTTGTTATCTTTGAACCATACATATTTCTACCCCATTTCTTTTGCCTTCGACTTGGACCTCCAAAAAAGATCCTTGTAGAAGGGGCAAAGCAATTCACTGACATAAACCCTTTGGAATCCCTGATCTTGGGGTCCAGCTGTGTAGAGCATCTTTTTGTTAATTAATATTTGGCGTCTTTTACGAGGGTTGGTTAATTTCACGTGTAGTTTGTGTGGGGCTCCTGGTCATCTATCCGGAATCCTCCTTACCTCCAGAATGTCTTCCTCGTTTAGTATGACGCCTGCGCCCGCCGCTACCCGTTTTATTATTTCTGCAGGTTGCTCATCATTCTTTCTTTTTATCCCTGAGAATTCCAGGGAGTCTTCACGTGAAGATTGCTCTACCTCGGCCAATCTGACTTTGAGGCCTTTGATAACTCTGTCCTTCTCCGCTAGTTCTTTCTTCACTGCATCCACTACGGAAACCATATTGATGATGGTCTCCATCTTGAGGTGGAGATCATCATACTGCCGACTGATGAACTCTCTTGAATTTCTCGATTCTAAGTTTTCTTGATCTATTTTTATTATTATTGCGACTTTAAACGCTTCTAGTTTTTTTTTCGAGTAGAGACTCAATGTTGGAAGCCTGTGCTTCTGGTGTTATCCCAGTCGGAGTACCTTTGCTTCTCAGGTTTTTTTCGGACATTTTTTTTTTAAGTCAAACACTGACACTATCACTCTTTCCAATTTACACTTGGCAATACGATATAAGATAGGTTTTTTTTGTACAAAAACGCGTACACGTACTAACTGCTTAATTGTTTAACTTTTGCACTTTATCACTATTTAAAGTGGAGCTGTCAGAAACAGACTTTTGTTATTGTAGTTAACCATAGACTAACTGTGGACTCTATTGTGGACTTACACACTGGCTACAAAGGCAGGCTATTCAGATCTAGTCACCAAACACGGCTAAAGCCATTTAAAGCAACGTTTCAATTCTGAATGGTGGTCTTTCACAAGGGCGATACTTTGTGTATTTACCACTCTGAAACGTGCCGCAAATATACTTTTGCGGTTTTATATTAATTAAATGTGTTAATAAGTTTTTTGCGCACGCCAGGTTTGAACCCGCGACCTTTGGATTCGTAGTCGAGCGTCTCACCACTCGACCAAGGAGGCCGTCAAGTTTGATAACTTGTATACCTGATATTTGTCTCTTGGTAAAAACGCAGATGGGAGTGGATCAAAGAATAATTTGTGGCGCGGAGTAAAGATGCTGACAAGTACCGTAAGAATAGGTAGAGTGCTAGAGTTATTGGGGAAATTTTGGATTTCATATGTTCAATGACGATATGTTCAATGACGGCCTCCATGGTCGAGCGGTAAGACGCTCGACTACGAATCCAAAGGTCGCGGGTTCAAACCCGGCGTGCGCCAATAACTTTTATTTAATCAATATACGAGGCCTGTTCAAAAGAAAAGGTGAATTTTCGCGGGCTGTGTACATTGGATTATCGTTTTTTTTTGTTTTCGTTAGGTTGGTATACGTATGTTTATCATATGTTAGCATTATCAGCCATTTTGGATTAGTGGTTTGTTTTTGACAACTGGAAAGGTTAGTCACGTTTTTCTGTGTTCTTCGATTTTTTACTTTAAAAAAAAATGGATCAAAGAATATTTATTAAATTTTGCGTTAAAAATGGAATAAAGAGCTCCAACCACTTAAAATGTTGACTGTGGCATTCAGCGAGTCTACTTTGTCTCAAAAAAGTGTTTATAAGTGGTACAAGCGCTTTACAGAAGGCCGAGAAGATGTTAATGACGACGAGCGTCCTGGAGTTGTGGAAAAACAAATCATGGATTTTATTCTTTGATCCATTTTTTTCGTAAAAAAAAAGTAAAAAATCGAAGAACACACAAAAATGTGACCCTTCCAGCTGTCAAAAACAAACCACTAATCCAAAATGGCTGATAATGCCAACAAATAATAAACATATGTGTACCAACATAACAAAAAAAAAACGATAATCGAATGTACACAGCCCGCGAAAATTCAAAATTCACTTTTTCTTTTGAACAGGCTATGTATGTCATAACACATTTAATTCATATAAAAATATTTTTTTTCGGCACGTTCCAGAGTGGTAGATACCCTAAGTATCGCCCTGGTGAAAGCCCACCATTCAGAATCGAAACGTTGCTTGAAATGGCTTTAGCCGTGTTGGGTGATTTGGTGAAGATTGCAAACGTCATTTCTATTGAGTTCATGCGGTGCTTACCAGCTGTGTGGCCGACCTTCTCGGTGTGTTCCAAACATTCCAGCTTGACATCGGGGAGGTAAACTTCGATTTCCGTATATGTTATATCTTCTCCACATCCTTCTTGAGGCACTGGTTCCATCTTGAGGGTGACAGTATCTGGGTTTGGAGGGTCCATGATATGTCGACGATGGCACTGCTATACGTAATGCTGTGAAACTTCGTTGTTGGTCTCAAATAACAATAATGTAGTCCTGCAACAGAAATTGAAGATGAGTAGAAGTTCTCGAGCGTGCAATTATCTTTGCTATTGCAATGACGTTACAAAGGTAATTGAGCTAAGTAAATCAGGGCTGTCTGTAATACCATTAACAATTTTAAAAATAAAAGTCAAGTCGGAAACAAGCCTCCTGCCTGAAAGTGTTAGTAATTTTAATTCTTTCATTGAATAATTATAATTTATGGTTTCAATAGGTAGACCGAGTTTGTAGTTAATGTATCTTAGAAATTTATGTTGCAATTTTTCAATGGAATCAGAGTGGATTTTAAAGTGAGGGGACCAGACAGAAGAATTATATTCGAACTAATGAAGAGTATATCATTCATCTCTTAATGTATTTGGTGAACAACTGTTTTTATAAGATCTTGTTAAATAAATAAATTAAGAAAACATACATTTATACGAGTTTACAATGACGTTACATATATATACACATATAGACACGTTGTAGCGCTCTCAAAGTGGCAAGCAATAATCATGCTAGTTGGTGTGATCGGTGTTTAAGCCGATTTAGTACTAAGCGGTCACGCGTCGCTCGAGGTCGTTTCAAGCAAGTATGGAACGCGGTCAGAACTTCGGATCTGTTTCGTTCATACACATATATTCTATGAATGTCTATCTTTGTCATACATGACCGATATTTGAATGATGAATTGACTGGTAACGTGTGTGTTTTGCTTGCCACATTTTGTGTTAATATTCTAAGGCTATAACGTGTCTATGTATGTGACGTCATTGTGCTATTGTATGAAATGATATAGGTGGTTCATTTTTTTTTACACACATTAACGACCTCTGTTTGCAATCAAACTTGGCAACGGCCATATGATAAAATTACTGCGTCCAAATATCTAAATTAACTTAAGCGTGTCGATTAAGAAATAATGGAAACAGCGGCCGTAAAACGAACTAAATAGTAAGGAATCCAATAACGTTACAAATATATAGACACGTTAAAACCGTAGAATATTAACACAAAATGTGGCAACTAACAAACAGTACACCAGTAAATTCATCATTCAAATATCGGTCATGTATCATCATGTATGACAACGATAGACATTCATAGAATATGTGTGTATGAACGAAACAGATGTAGGATCGGACTGCGTTCCGTACTTGCTAGTAGCGTTGAATGCTCTGGTAAGAATGAGATGGCACTTCGCTTACTCGCTTACGCGAAGACGTCATTATGTTGGTCAACAATGGAGATAGTTGTGTTGTCTAAAATAATAAGTAATTTGCAGTAATTTGCGCGTACTTAGAAAGAAAAAGTGTTATTCATTGGCTTTAAATCTTTGCAGTGTAATTGAAACAGTTTCTCATCACACACGAGGGCATTTTGGCACTTATTTTTATAATTTTATTAGATATAGTAATGAACCTCGAGCGACGGATAACTGTTTATTAATAAGACAAAAAACAAACCTCGCACAACACAATCGTATATATTGACTGGAATTAGCGGAAATCGATATATTACTTTATCACCATTCGAACTTCAAACACGAGACGAGCTGGTTTGGGTAGATGAGACACCGGCTGCATGTCATTATAAACGTCAGTTTGGATCGTTAACCATAGAAAAATGCGTAAATAGATACGGACTTAAAATAAATTCTTTTATTAACATAATTAAAAAGTAATACTAGTACTTGCTCAGCGTAACACAAACGAGCAAATAGAGCGGAATTGTGACTATTAAATGTTGTGTTCATAGATTCTTGTTATCATCAAATAAATTCTAAGGATTTATAAACTACAGAATGGGCATTATAAGAAAATAAATCAATGATAATTATCTTTTTGGTCGCCTTAAGTTATTAAAATTATCAAAACGTTAGATCATAACTGACTTAATTTGCAAATATAAAATAAATAATTTATAATAATTTATAATCTTTCTGCAATTGTCATTTGTCTAGTCAAGGCTAGGTTACGTTAAGTGAGGATAGGTTTATTTATTAACTATTCAGAATGGCTCCGGCTTATTGATCGGAATTGTGTATTCCCGAAAATTCTAATTCGCAACAGTCAACCCTTAGATTGGCAATGTCATCGGCTATCGGAAGGTTGAAGGAACCAAAGCGCACACCAGACACTAAGTTCAGAGAGCGCGCCTTCGGAGTATCAGGTCCTAAAGCCTGATGATCTAAAAGTAATAAAAGACTCGACAGAGTTCAGAGCCAAACTGAAAACTCATTTTTTCAGAAAATCATTTCCATAATCAAGATGAAACAAGCCCAATAGAATTTCTGTTCAAACCAAGAAAACGTTTCAGACTTTCATTCCATTCATTAGAAGATTTTCACCATTATCTGTTCCTCACTACGAAAAATTATTGAATACCTCCAATATACTTTATTTTAAATTTGCTCTCATACCCTAAAAATGAAAAATAAATAAACAAATATATATATATATATATATATATATGTAAGAATCAGCTAAATTTAAAGTTGTTGTGATATGGTGATTGTGTCTTGCCAGAAGTGACCTGCCAGGTAAGTATGTTGCTGTATATTTATATAAACTAAGAATTAATATTAAGTAGAAATTAAAATTCGTACAGCGCCCTTGAGGTGATTTTTCACAAAAACGGCGCTATACAAATTATCCAGATATTATTATTATTTATTTATTTATTTATATACGCCCTCAAGGGCTTTTACATAACATAGGTATAAAATAAAATAACAGTGACATAAAAAATAACAATGACATAAAAAAATAACAATGCGCCCAAAAACATTTGATTACGCCCAAGAAAATTAACACTAGTATTTTAGGAAGAGGTATGTTATTATAGCCTTCTTGTAACTAGATTCAGTGCAGTTGAATATATCTACTATTTCTGCGATAGAATTACTCACTGCATGCAATCTAGGTACAAGCGAGTATTTAAATGACTCAGTCCTGATATTGTTGTTACATTTAAAAATAATTTTGGATCGAGTGGATGATCTTGAACTAAGTTCCTTACTTGTTAACCTTAATTTCATTGCCATTTCTGCAGTTGTGTTTTGTCTATGGTAATATCCATCTGACGGCTGTCGACTGTATGCCTCTAGTGCCACTAAGTGCACCGTTCCTGCATTAATATTACATTAAGTGCTCATCATTCGCATGTTTGGATTGACTTTGAATATATCGTTACGTTTATTTCTATAAATACAGAATTATCTGTTCCAAGGACGCCTCTTCAAGTACTTCCGATGTGAGGTTATGTTCCTCGCCATTGAAACGCATTGCGGCTGAAGCTTTGCGCCTCGCCTTGTACGTGAGTACATTATGTTTTACTTATTTACTCGTTCCTGTCCAACGGCAGTAGATCTTTTATGTTAACCTTTGATTTTAGTAAAAACTTTGTACATAATGCCATCCGTATGGACACGTTTTTCTACTAGACCGCAAGTTCTTGAGTGTTTTAGTTACGTTCATTATATTATATTTGTAGAAATGTTACGATAACAACTTCGCAACTACAATATTAGGTTCGTCCATTGAATGGGACCTTTGAGCACACAGACAGCGCAGACATTGTGGGTGGCCCAGTTGGAAATCCGAAATGTCGTTGTACTGAAAGGTGGCTGCATTGTCTGACAGCGACATATTCCACGTCAGTGAGAAGAGATTCGGGAGGGAAATGGTATTGGTGGACTATTTTCAGAACTTCTCTTCTTTGAAGTCTTCCTCACCATTGCCTTATTTTTTTTTTTAAATACATTCATATTAAAATAAAATAAAAGATTTTTTTGATCTGAATTTCATATTAATAAATATTATGGCTCTAATCTTATTCCAGTCAAATTATAAATAATTCATTCAGATGAGAAAATATTTTGAGAAATGATTAATATGTTTTTATTTTTAAACACTCGTGCATACAGCGATGAAATTCCAAAGAAATAATTAAAACATTTAAAAATATTACGACAAACATGAATCCCTTCTCCAATAAAAAAATATACTTCACCTCGAGTGTTTGTACTATTATCCTCTATCATTTTATACGTTTATCAATGTGAAAACATTGTTCGTTGTATAGACACGATTATATGTCAAATAATTAAAATTAGAGTTTTGTAGGTTATGTTTAAGCTTTTTTATTATCTCTATACATGTCAGAACTAAATCAAGTTCTTAAACTCACATTAAACAGGTTCTTTCGAAAGCAATAATGTACAGGAATATTTATATTTACATTAAATCAACCAGAGATTGAATTTGAAAAAAATAATTGTGTTTAAATTAAAACTTTTTTTAGTAACAGAAACAGTGTAAGAAGATAATTTGTTACTGTTATGTTGATTGTATATTAAATTATCATAAAACTTTGTGTAATGTTATTTTGTGAGGTGTGATCGCCATTTAAACTCCTTGAATCTGAGACAAAACTGAAAAAATAACAGACAAACATAATAGTTATTTATCAGCTCTTAGTGTATATGTCATTTTGAAAACTTATGCAGACTTTCAGCTTATGACCACGGTTTTAGAAGAATGTATGTTTAAACATTGATGAATCACCCCTCTGCACTACTGCACTCACTAATCTAAATATTTTGTTCCAGGTCTAATTGATTGAGAGTCACAACAGTGCCATGGACCTTCCTAACCCGGACAGTATCACCGTCAAGATGGAGCCAGGGACTGGACAAGAAGGCGGAGGTGAAATGCCGGATACAGATATAGATATAGACCTCCCGGACATTAAGAAGGAATGCTTGGAATATTCCATGAGAATTGATCAAACTTCTGGTAAGGAAAACAGCTCCGAGATTAGTGGATGTCACGAAGCAATGTTCATTCAATAAATTGCATCGATGTTATCTGTTTTCAGCAGCGCTTTTTTGAATTTATTTATTTTTGATTATTTTACTTGAAGATTCATTTTTTATTAGTCGGTAAATTGCCCATCCCACTAGGCATAAGCCTGTGTTGGGATGGGAATTTGCAAATGTGTTTTTTTAGCTGCATAGTAACATGTTAATATCGAAAATATAGTACATATATAGTAAAAATAACATAAGTAAATGACAAATTTGAAGATATAGAATCTACATATTAAGAATTAAATTAAACTTGGTTTTTATGGTGAGTAATGATATTGCTTTTAAAGGAGCTTTTGGTTTGTATGTTTCTGATGGTGCTGGGCAGGGAATTCAATTGCTTTGTGGCGTTGTACTTAAAACTTGAAGCGCGTAAGCGGTTTTATAGGCTGGGATATTAAGGAATTTTATGTGTGACTGCCTTAAGGTTCTAGAAATTTTCCTTTTTTCAAACATATGGACATTATTTAATTGGTGCAATGGGATATTTTTAAAAGTATAGTTGTTTCAAGTTTAGGACGTCTAGCTCCTTAAAAAGAAATTCAGTGCTCGTCCTTCAAGAAACTTTAAGGATAACTTACAGAAATAATTTTTGGATGTTTATTAAAGGCTCCAGGCAATTGTTGGTGGCACTACCCCAACTGATAATGCCATATTGCACAAGTGCATAGTAAATTTACCTTAGTTGTTTTTTTTTTAATTTAAAATGTATCTTACATTAAAAAAAATAATAAATAAGTCTCCTAGTAATTGAGAAAAAAATAATTACGTTTACAAGATACCATTGAAAATCGATCGAGATCGAATATATAATTATGATCTTGATCAACAGCATCAAATTTATAGTGCTGAATTTAAGGTGCTCTTACTCTCAAAATATACTCATTGAATGCAGTGCTCATTGAACATGTGAATGAAATAAACTATTTTTTTATTACAGAG
>JAGWCC010001517.1:0-27197 GCA_022651775.1 Drusus annulatus | reverse complement strand
AGTGAAATCTGTCAGCGATGCTGCCGAGGGCGTGTATGGAACATTAATCCCTGCGGCAGGCATAGATACAGCATAATTATTGGCCTGGCTGCTTGCTTTTTCCGTCCAAGCCAGACTTGTTGGTGTTGATGATGATGTTATTAGCACAAGAGTGCCTATTTGGGCTAAATTCATTAATTGAATTCCTGTAACAATGAAATGAGCATCCTTACTTGAATTGTTAGCCCAAAACGTTACTCTACTCAGTGCATGTTTAAAAGCCAAACTAACTTGAGGATAAATTCCAGAAGTGGCGAATACCGTTTTTCCTGCTACCAAAAAATCTACTGGTATTAGCTCTTGTGTAAGAGGCACGGTGTAGGTAAGGGTTGCTTGCGATTTTGTTGCGTGACCTGGATGTGATATTGCAGTACTTATGTTGCGCGACCCAGCAGGGCTATAGGCATAGAAATGGATATCAGGAGTATTTATTACTGGCCGAAATCTGAGAGGTCCATATACCCAGCTGGAAGTCCCTTTTCTTACAACCGATACGTCACTCATAAAATCAAAGCCGAATAAAGAAGAAGTCCTGTCGGTAGATACAGCAAAGTCTGTCATGCTAGCAAATGTGGTGGTGGTGGTCTTGTTTATTCCCGCCATACGAAAGGTTATTGCTCCCTCGGTAGTGGCAGCAGAAGCATCATTAGGGGTTTCAGTGTCACTAGAGCAGCTCGCGAGAGCCAAAGCGGCAATAGCCGCAAATAAAAGATACTTTTTCATAATTTTTTTTAATTAAAGGATTTCGTTTATTAATAATTCAATTCAGTATGATCGTTTCGTTTTTCCATTCGCCCACATCTACATCGAAGCCCGAGCCATCGCCTCCACCAATACCAGAGTAAGGGTCGGGTATGTCGATGTCGTTAGCATCTATTATAATGTGGTAGTTGTTGGGTGTATTCACTTGGTCGCTCACATCGTATGTGCGCTGCAAGATGCCTCCTGTGGCAGATGGATAGAATATTTCTATCGTAAACATATTGGCTACTGCTGCTTGGTGGTCAAAGGTGCGAAACGATCCTTCTATCTTATTGTTTGTTTTGTTGGTCGTGGCATTAACTAACAGGGTAGCCTGTGCCATACCCAAAGCCCAGGTAGCCAAAAATGCGGAGCTTGCCATGCCGGTTATAGCTCCACGGGTGGCGGTGATATAGGCAGCTCCTTTCACGTTTCGCACCTCGAAGGTGTATGTTTTGATGAGGTTTTCTACCCACACGTTCAGCACCAAAGGCACATCGCTGGGGATAACTTCGAAGCTCTGATTTATTCCCACATAAAATTCGCTTGATGGTTCGCTATAGGTGTCTTGCTGAGGAAAAGCCTTGGTATAGGTGGCACGTGTAGCTGAGGCGGTATATGCTTCAATCAGATTCATGTCATCTTCGTTGCGCAAATAGATGTTATTGCCTTGATAGCTATACACAAAGGTTTTCACTTTTGCCTTTTCGTCGAGGTATAGAATAGCTCCATCGCTGCTGACATCGTCCACACCATAGGATGGGATACTATTTAGCGAAAAAAGATTAGCCCGCATCCCCTGCGGTGGTTTTATTTGACCCTCCTGCCAGTTAATAACCAAATGAATGGGTTGCGTGCCGGGCTTGGGGCAGGTTGGGCATAGTTCCTTGTTTTCACACGAAATCATAAGCAAAGCTATGGCGAAAATTAAATACATTTTGCTCATCTCTTTTCTCTTTTTGTGTTTATATTTCCGCCTGTGCCAATGAGCCACACCAAAGATACTTTAGCCTTGGTGGGGGTAAAATAAGATCGGTTATATGCCTCCACTTTTGTATAGCAGTTGCGTTCAAAATCATACGTGTAATTTTTGTATTGAACGCCCACATAGCCGATGGCGATGGCAAATTCGAGATTGAATCGTGGTGCAATTGGCATTGCGTATCCATAGCTTACACCTGCCGAGTAGCTCCAGTTGCTCAACGAGCCTTTATCTTTTTGGGTTTTAAAGTCGTAGGTGCCACCCATTCCATACACGCCAAGGAAATGCCCATTGAGTGGTGTTTGGGTATCGTTGCCCAACCATTTGCGCACTTCGAGTCCTGCGGTTTGTATACGGTGCTTGTAGCGTTTGTCGTCTTTGGTGTTCCACCACGATTCCATCCCTTCCACCTCCACAGACCAGCGTCTGCCTAGCGACAGCTCTATCGCTAGATTGGGCAATAGTACAGCATCGTATAGCATATTGGTTTTTACAACAAGATAATACGGCTTCTTGCCGTCTGTTTTGCTTTTGAGCAGAGGCGAGTCTAATGTTTTTTTGTCTATGTATACAGTGTCGGTGCGAAACGTTTCTACAATGCGATCCCGATATTCAACATCGGGGCAGGGTGGTGATGTTTCATTTTTGGGAGCATCGATTGTATAGAACGTACAGCTTACGCCACCTCTCAGATAGGGCAATATATTTGCTTTTAGATAGCGGTATGTGGCTCCTCCATTTAGTTTTTGGAGGGCACTTAATTTTTCTCTGCCACTCAAATTGCTGTCCAATATCTCTATTGTTTGGTTGCGTGAGGGCATGTAGATGTCATTGATCACCATTTTGCGAAGACCGTCCCAGTCTTCATCAACAGCGTATGTCGATATTTTATCCCGATTGATATTGGGATGCCTGTCCAAGATACATTTCTTTGTTGCCAACGATCGTCCAATGGCGAGCTGTTCGTTCAGATTAGTATACCCTTCGGGCGATGCCGAGCCGATGATAACCCCCAGCGTGTTGTTCTTGAAAATAATGGAATCCGCAAAAATACGATCAATCGTCGCCAGCGATCGGGCATTGTCCATATAGTCGGGCTCAAACAAGATACTGTTTACTCTAAAGTGAAATACTACTATATTGGCAACACCGGCTTCTTTTGGCTCATAGCCCCCAAGGGGATGTGTTGTATATGAGTCGATCCACATCGTGTTTTGGCTCAACGGATCGGAAACCCTATCCACTTGCCGCCCCATGACTGAAACAGGGGTTGGCGGCGGCTTATTTGCACTAGATATTTGCGCGTAAATTAAGTTTGGTAAGCACAAAGAAACAAAAACCAAACCGTTTAGCAATCTGCGAATTTTTTTTATCATAGATGAAAATACATTGAGACTTTACATTTTTCAAATAATTTGAAGCACTTTTCATTCTGATACATGCTTTTTTATCCGCAAATTTTTATCTTTAAGGGTTCAATAATATATAATGATGCATTATAACGTTTCATTCATACTGACGCACCCTCTCGGGTTTGTCTTTCATTTTACATACGCTTGGCTCCTGTGAATGTTTTTGGCATTGCCCAAAACGAAACAAAAGGCTAGTGCTGTGTTCCTCGTTTGTCTGACATCCCCTCGTGTACTAAATTAAACACACTTGCTTCGCAGCTTTTAGGTTTTCGTTCTTTTTCATCAAGGAAAAAGGACAACGAAATGGAACGATTACTTAAAACAAAATACGACATTAAATACCTTTTGTTACTTAATTCATATCTAAGTGCGTAAATATATGATGTTTTGCTCTTGTATCCAAATAAATAGATATATTATTTCCATCTAATACGTATTTATCTGTGTATCGAAAATTCGATTAGTAAATGCGAATTTTCAAAAACAGGAAACAAGTCATAAAAAAGAGTTATATTTGCATTTGTAAGTAATGCTAAATATTTAATGATGCATTCTCGGATTGTAACAGTTCATTGCTGTTGCAGATAACAAAATAATAAAAAGGTCTGAGACCTATAACTCAATATCCGCACCTATCAAGCGAAGAGAGTTTGACTCATTTATATGGCAAAAAAAACAGTTCAAAAAAATAAGAAGCAAGATAAAGTTACTTCATTGGTAGAGTTGCTTAAAAAGGAGCGTACACATTTCTTATTTGGCGTACTGACTTCTTTTGTAGGAGCATTTATACTGCTGGCTCAGATATCTTTTTTCTTCACCGGGGCTTCGGATCAAAGTAAAGTTCACAATAAAAGCTTTCTAGATCTGATTTCCCAAAAGCAGGTAATAAGCAACTGGACAGGGGTGGCGGGGGCCCACATATCGGAAGTGCTTATTAACAATTGGTTCGGCATATTTTCTTTGCTGATTCCTATCTTTCTTGTCACGCTGGGTCTTCATCTGATGAAGGTCATAAACATATCGGTCATACGCACATTTCTGCTCTCTTCGTTTGCCCTTATCTGGGGTTCTATAACGAGTGCTTTCACCTTATCGCGCATATTCGACGACAGTCACATTGTGTGGGGGGGAGCTCATGGTCAGTCTGTAGAGAAGATGCTCGAAAACACGATCGGTATACCCGGGGTGATAATGGTAATTGTTTTACTCTTAATTGCCTTTCTGATTATAACCAAGAAGGCATCGGTCGAATTTTTCCGCGGACTGTTTCGCAATCCGTTGAAAAATGGTATTCCAAATCCTTTAGCTTCGCAACAAGAACCTATTGCCGGTGAGGAACAGAAAAATATTTTCGATTTCTTTAAAAGAAAGAAAACCGTTGAGATCGAAGAGGAAGAGGGGGAAGACGATATTGTGCCCGATGAAGCAGCTTTGATAAGCATGATGTCTGCCAAGCAGCCTGCAAAAGCGATACATGTAGATGACGATTTTGAGATAGTTGTACCCAAAGACGAGGAATTTGTTCCTGTGGTTAGGGATAATAAGCCAGAAACGAAAGAGCCTGTGGTAGAGGATGAAATAGTGATGTCGGAAGATGGTCAGGAACTTGAAGATTACGACCCTACCAAAGACCTATCGATGTTTAACTTCCCATCTGCCGATCTGCTGCAAGTGTATGACACTGGCAATAAAGGGGTGGATATGGCAGAGCAAACTGCCAATAAGACCAAGATTATAACTACATTGCAGCATTATGGTATAGAAATTACCTCTATAAAAGCAACGGTAGAGTATACCATAACATTGTACGAGATAGTACCCAAAGCGGGAGTGCGTATATCTAAAATACGCAACCTCGAAGACGATATAGCTCTCAGCCTTTCGGCTCTCGGTATCCGCATCATTGCCCCTATGCCGGGCAAAGGAACGATAGGGATAGAAGTGCCTAACAAAGATCCTCAGATAGTGTCTATGCAATCGGTTATTGCCTCCAAAAAGTTTCAGGAATCAACTTTTGATCTGCCTGTGGCACTGGGCAAAACGATTACGAACGAGATATTTATGTTCGACCTAGCCAAAATGCCCCACTTACTTGTGGTCGGAGCTACGGGGCAGGGGAAATCGGTAGGGTTGAATGCGATCATAACATCGTTACTCTACAAGAAACATCCGAGCGAGATGAAGATGGTACTTGTGGATCCTAAGATGGTAGAGTTTAATATTTATTCAACTATCGAGAAGCATTATTTGGCAAAGTTGCCCGATGCCGAGAAGGCGATCATCACCGATGTGACCAAAGTGACACAGACGCTCAACTCGTTGACTAAGGAGATGGACAACCGTTACGAACTGTTGATGAATGCAGGAGTGCGTAACATGTAAGAATATAACGAGAAATTCAAAAAACGTCGCCTTAGTCCTGTGAAAGGACATCGTTTTTGCCCTATATATAGTAGTGGTGATTGATGAGTTTGGCGCGATCTGATTATGACTGCCGGCAAGGAGATAGAAATGCCGATTGCCCGTATTGCGCAAAAAGCACGTGCGGTGGGTATTCACATGATTATAGCCACACAGCGGTATACCACTAATATTATCACTGGGACGATCAAAGCCAATTTCACGGCTCGTATGGCTTTCCGTGTTACATCGCAGATTGATTCACGAACTATTCTCGACATGTCGGGGGCTAACCAGCTGATAGGACGAGGAGATATGTTATTCTCGCAGGGTAACGACCTGCTGCGTATACAATGTGCTTTTGTAAAGACACACCCGAAGTGGAAGGTATCACGCAATATATTGGTTCGCAGCAAGGCTACTCGCATGCATTCGAATTGCCCGAATTTGTTGGCGAAAGCAGCGAGGGTAAGATGGATAGTATCGACCTGAATGATAAAGATCCGCTGTTTGGTGAAGCAGCACGATTGATTGTAATACATCAGCAAGGCTCAACATCTCTCATACAACGTAAGTTTTCGATCGGATACAACCGTGCAGGGCGATTGATGGATCAGTTGGAAGCTGCCGGAATAGTAGGTCCTACGCAAGGGAGCAAGGCGAGAGATGTGCTTATAATGGACGAATACAGTCTGGAGCAAAAACTGACAGCCTTACTCTGATTTTCACATATAAAACTTTACTTATCTATACATAATATGCACCAACAAGAAGTAGCCAAACCCGAACATAGAGGTAAGCTTCGGAAATATCTGGGGAAAGAATACTTCATATTCAAACGCAGAATGCGATGGCTGAAGGAGAGTTCTTCGTATGCTTCGCATTGTAGTAGTGAAGGCTGTGCACACTCACTTATCAAGCATAAATCATTTCTGCTCAGAGTACTCAAAGATGTGGATATGATACTCCAACACAATAAAGTAACCAATCTTCGTCTGGCTATACAGAATATAAACGGGATTGTGATAGAGCCCGGCAAACGTTTCTCTATTTGGAAACTTGTGGGGCGACCGAGCCAAAGCAAAGGATACCTTGAGGGCTTAGTGTTGCACAACGGTCAGATATCGAAAGACGTGGGCGGAGGTCTTTGTCAGTTGGGCAATCTGCGATATTGGATGGCACTGCATACCGACTTGGATGTGACCGAGCGTTGGCGGCACGGGTTCGATGTGTTTCCCGATATCAATCATACCATTCCTTTTGCTTGTGGAGCTACGCTGTCGTATAACTATGTCGACTTGCAATTGACCAACAATACGCCCAATACATACAGTATACACCTTTGGCTAGATGAAGAATACTTAAATGGAGAGATCCGATGCAGCGAAAAACCATTTTATACGTTTAAGGTAATAGAAACCGATCATCTCATCAAACAACAGTGGTGGGGTGGGTATACGCGACACAATCGGATTTGGAAGCATAAGATGGGCATGGATAATGAGATTGCGAGCGAAGAGCTGGTTGCCGAAAACCATGCTATCATGATGTACAATCCATTATTGAGCGAATCGAATAAAGAATAATTAAGTAAAGCTAAATATTTAATGCGATGTTCTTTTATCCATAGATACTTGTTGTTGTAGATAGAAAAAATTAAAAAGGTCTGCGACCTTAAACCATTAGCTTAGGTAAAAGTCCAAATATAAAAATAAGATAAAGATGAAAACGAAATTATTTACTCTTCTGTTCCTCATATTCTCCTTTGTAGCCATTCAGGCGCAAGATGCCAAAGCAATCCTTGATAAAGCATGGAATGCCTACAATACTGCCGGAGGTATTACTGCTAACTTTACACTCGACACGAAGGACAAAACAGCCAAGGTGACGTACAGTCAAGACGGCAAGGCGTATATGAAAGGGAATAAGTTTAAGCTAGAAATCCCTGATGGCATCACGTGGTTTGATGGCAAAACCCAATGGGTGTATATGAACGATGTGAATGAGGTAAAAGTGAGTAATCCTACCGAAGCCGAATTGCAGGCGATAAGCCCAATTTCTCTTTTTGGAATATATAAATCGGGCTTTAACTTAGTGTCTAAGGGGGCAAAATTGGTAAATGGGAAGTCTGTGGCAACTATAGAAATGACACCTCAAAAGAAGAATAGTGATATCACAAAAATAACAGTAGAGATAGAACGTTCGACAAATGTATTTACCAAAATCGTTGTGGATAACAAATCGGGTCTGCAAAATGTATTGACTATCCGCAACTATGTGTCGGGAGTAAGTTTGGCGGATGCTACATTTGCTTTTGATAAGAAAAACTATCCGACTGCGGAGGTTATCGACCTGCGTTGATATAGCTATTATCTATTGAAATATAGAAAATATAGATTTTATTAATGATGATATTAGGAGTAAATTTTCTATCTTTGAATAAAAATAATCAAAAATAGAAATACTATGACCGAAAAAGTACGTTGCCTTATCATCGGATCGGGCCCTGCAGGATATACTACTGCGGCCATCTATGCATCGAGAGCAAACTTATCACCCGTATTATACGAAGGCATCCAGCCCGGATACCAATTGACAACTACAACAGAGGTAGAGAATTTCCCCGGTTATCCCGAAGGCGTTACAGGCCGGGAGATGATGGAAGATTTTAAGAAACAAGCAGTACGATTTGGTGCGGATATACGCATGGGTATTGCCACCGCTGTGGATTTGAAAGCATCTCCCAAGAAAGTAACAATAGATGGTGAGAAAATAATAGAAGCTGATACGGTGATCATAGCTACTGGTGCTACTGCCAAATATCTTGGCTTGGCTGACGAGGCTAAATATGCTGGCATGGGTGTGTCTGCTTGTGCTACTTGCGACGGATTTTTCTATCGCAAAAAGGTAGTTGCTGTAGTAGGAGGGGGAGATACTGCTTGCGAAGAGGCAATTTATTTGTCCGGTTTGACAACTAAAGTATACCTTATCGTGCGTAAATCATTTCTTCGTGCATCTAAAGTAATGCAAGATAGAGTGATAGCCAATGAGAAGATAGAAGTATTATTTGGATGTAACACACTTGGCTTGTTTGGCGAGAGCGGCGTGGAAGGAGCACACTTGGTGAGACACATGGGCGAAGCCAACGAAGAAAAGTTTGATATAGCGATCGACGGATTTTTTCTAGCCATAGGTCATAAGCCAAACACCGATATATTTAAAGGTCAGCTCGAATTGGATGAAGTGGGCTACATAAAAACTGTGCCCGGCTCACCACAGACAAATATAGAAGGTGTATACGCAGCAGGCGATGTGGCTGATCCATTGTACCGTCAGGCGGTAGTGGCAGCAGGATCGGGTTGCCAATCGGCGATGGACGCTGAGCGATATATAAGCGAGAAAGGCTTATAGTCAGACATATACAAAAAACAAACCCTCATATGCTACTTGTATATGAGGGTTTCATTTTTTTTATAGTTTTCGATACACTCTTTGCCTATTCTTCATAAAGAATGTAAGCTCTGAAATTTTGTTGTTTTTTGCACGAACAAATTGTGCGCAATCGGGTTTTTCGGTATCGAAATAAAAGAGGTCTTTAGCCGATGCTTTTAACTTGTTTTGCACATTGCCCTTATTGTCTATCATGTGCAATTCGTCACCGTTTATTACTACGGTTACGGTATCACCTAGGGGGGTAATATAGTTGCCTGCGTATTCATTCATCAGATTTTTGCTCAATGTTTTTTGCTCATACTTGAAACGCTTGTGCGATAGCATCCAGCTGTATATGTCTTCATTGTTGTAGGTCTCTGTCCAGCTATTGTGATCGGCTTGGGGGTAGACAGTTAGTTTTACATTGGGGTTGTAGGTCTTCAGCGCATTTACCATATTCTCAGATTCGGATAGGGGTACTACATTGTCTTTGGCTCCGTGGAAACACCATACGGGTGTGTTGCGCAGATTCCAGATCTTGTCGGTGCTGCCTCCTCCGCAGATGGGGATTATGGCAGCAAATACTTCTGGGTAATCCAATGCGGTTTGCCAAGTACCATAGCCACCCATGCTGAGGCCTGTTAAGTAAATGCGGTCTTTGTCTACTCTATATTTCTTTTCCACATTGTTGAGTATGTTTATCAACAAATCGGGTCTCCAACCGTATTGTTGCGATTGGGGAGTGATCACAATGAACGGATATTTGTATCCTTCTTCTATTTTTTTAGCAGGGTAGTGCACCTTTACTTTTTCGATGTCAGTGCCTGTTTCGCCCGATCCATGTAGAAACATCATCAGCGGCCAGCTGGTAATGCTATCGGAGCTATACCCATCGGGCAGATAGACGAGATAGCTGTTTTCTACAACAACTTTTTCTACTGTTTGCTGAGCATTGGCAGAAGAGGAGATAGTTGCAAGTGTGAGAAATAGAAAAAGGGTTTTGAATGAGATGTTTTTCATATTGGTGCTTATTTTTCTCAAATATAGAACTAAATTATAAAAGGAAAAAGCAAAAGAGCCGTATCTATCACAGACTCGACTCTTCTTATTTTAAAAAATTGTAGTGAATATATATTGCGTTTGTCAATATTCTTGATTAATCGTTATCCTGCTCGAAGTATTTCACTTCGTCTATTGCTTTCTGAATAGACTTGATATTGTTCATATACATGTATTTATACAATATAAGAATTGAGATAGTGAATAGTGACATCATCAGCGCATACATTATTAATACTGTAGATAACGGGATATTGTTGGTTAGGTACATTGAGCGATAGACGGAGAAGGCCATAAAGGCAAACGCCCAGATAAAGCCAATAAAAACTTCGCCAATGAGGTATTTTTTGTACCGGCTTAATCTATTTGATGTTTCGAGGATATTCATCGTGGCAAAATCAAATTTTTTCAAGAACTTGATTTTATATAATTGCCAGGGTATAGCTAAGGCAATTGTGATGAGGTAGACTCCAATAGCCCATTTGTCTCTAAAAACAAAGGATAATGCAATGCAGCAAATGAGTGCTGCAACCCCTATTTTCTCATATCGGAGCAGACTGTTGAAGGCACTTTTGCCTTTGTTGTCTATCATCTGTTGTATTCTTTGGTCGGTAACAGATGACTGTATTTCGGTTTCTTGCTAAGCTTTTTTTATATTATCCAAATCCATGGTTCGCTTATTTAGTTGTTTGACAATTGTTTGAGTTTTCTTTTTGCTCGGTTCAGTTTAGTGGCTACGTTGGTGACGGTAAGCCCCATGATCTCGCCAATTTCTTTGTATGACTTGTCATCTAAATAGAGTAGGACTAATGCGCGTTCAATTTTTCCCAGCTTATTTATCAAGATGTATAGCTCTTTGATCTGTTCGTTGTTCTCGGTTGTATCGGGCACATCAAAAACCAAATCTACGTGAGTAATACTCGTCTTGCTTCGGCGATAAAATGATATGCAGGTGTTCAGTGCTATGCGGTACATCCATGTAGAATATTTGGCTTCGCCCCGAAACGAGGGGAAGGCCTTCCACAGGTTGATTACAATTTCTTGGTACAGATCGCCCAGTGGATTCTCTCTGTCGGCATAAAAAGATGCCACCTTGTAGATGACTCCTTCGTTTTGCCTCACCATTTCCATAAACTGTTTATCCACCGCTTTTTTGCTATTTAAGTAATGTAAAATATTTAATGAGATGTTTTACAGCCATAACTAACTATTGCTGTTATGGATAACAAAGCAATAAAAAGGTCGGTGACCTTAGTTTGTCAGACTTTCTTTTATTATATGTCGTTTGGTCATGTAAATAATCACATACAAGATGTGAAATAATGCAAAAAGGACTGAACTCTATGATGAGTCAGCCCTTTCTTTCTATTGTATCAGCTTTTTTTATTTAAGCATTGTCGTTGCTTTCTCCTTGTTGAGGAGCAGCAGGTCTTTCTATTCTCTCTGGTCTGTCGGGACGTGGAGGACGAGGAAGAAGAGCCTTGCGTGAAAGTTTTAGTTTACCCGATTTAGGATCTACATCAATCAGTTTTACTTCTATTTTGTCGCCTTCTTTCAATCCTGTGTTGGCCATATCTTCGATACGATCCCAAGAGATTTCAGAGATGTGAAGCAAACCGTCTTTGCCCGGCATGAACTCTACAAAGGCTCCGTATGGCATGATTGAACGTACTGTTCCTTCATATACTTCGCCCACTTCGGGAACGGCTACGATGCCTTTCACTCTGTCCATAGCTGCATTGATGGCAGTGCGGTTGTTTGCCGATATTTCTACACGGCCTTGACCGTCTATTTCTTCGATTGTAACCACAGCACCTGTCAATTCTTGTATGCCTTGTATGATTTTGCCACCAGGTCCGATTACAGCACCGATAAATTCTTTAGGAATCATGATAACCTCGATACGTGGAGCATTTTCTTTGAAGTCGTCTCTTGGCGCAGCAAGTGTTTCTTCTATTTTGCCCAAGATATGTAAACGACCTTCACGTGCTTGGTTCAATGCTTTCTCAAGTATTTCGAACGATAGTCCGTCTACTTTGATATCCATTTGAGCGGCTGTGATGCCGTCTTTGGTTCCGCATACTTTAAAGTCCATGTCTCCCAAGTGATCTTCGTCACCTAAAGATATCGGAAAGTACTGCGAAGTTTGTTCCCTTGTTTTCAGAGATCAATCCCATTGGCGATACCCGATACCGGTTTTTGATTTGCACCCCTGCATCCATGAGTGCGAGTACCCGCACAAACAGTTGCCATTGATGATGAACCGTTCGACTCCAATATGTCAGATACCACACGTACTACGTATGGATAGTTTGCAGGAAGCATTACTTTCAATGCGCGGTGAGCCAAGTTTCCGTGACCAATCTCGCGACGACCAACGCCACGTTGTGGACGAGCGTCTCCTGTAGAGAATGGAGGGAAATTGTAATGTAGCAAAAATCTTTCTTTTTTCCGTTTTTCAATACATCGTCGATGATTTTTCATCCAACTTAGTACCTAATGTAACGGTAGTCAATGATTGTGTTTTCGCCGTGTAAATACACTGCCGATCCGTGAGCTCCGGGTAGATAGTCTACTTCGCTCCAGATAGGACGTATTTCGGTAGTTTTACGACCATCGAGGCGTTTTGCCTTCGTCGAGGATAGAACGACGCATTGCCTCTTTTTCCACATCATGATAGTAACGTGAAATCAAAGAGCCTTTTGCTGCCGCATCTTCGTCCGATAGGCTTGCTTTATATTCTGTAACGATTGCTTTGAAGTTATCTCCACGTTCGTGTTTGTTTGTATTGCATGATGTAGCTACTACGTAGGCTTTGTCGTAACATTTAGCCCATACGTCTTTGCGTAGGTCTTCATCGTTCACTTCGTGACAGTATTCACGTCTTACTGTTTTGCCAACAGCTTCCATCAATTCTATCTGAGCCTGGCATTGTACTTTGATTGCTTCGTGCGCCACTTTGATAGCTTCTAGCATGTCGCTTTCGGCTACTTCTTTAAATTCGCCTTCCACCATCATAATGTTGTCTAATGTAGCACCTACCATGATATCCATGTCGGCGTTTTCCATTTGAGCAAAAGTAGGGTTGACTACAAATTGTCCGTTGACACGGGCAACGCGTACTTCCGATATGGGACCGTTGAACGGGATATCAGACACAGCCAATGCGGCTGATGCAGCAAGGCCGGCAAATGCGTCGGGCATGTCTACGCCATCAGACGAATACATGGTAACGTTAACAAATACGTCTGCATGGTAATCGTCCGGAAATAATGGACGAAGTGCACGGCCGACAAGACGACAGATCAATATTTCGTAATCTGAAGCACGACCTTCTCTGCGCAAGAATCCTCCGGGGAAGCGTCCGTTAGCAGAAAATTTTTCTTTATACTCCCGCAGTAGTGGGCATAAAATCAACATCCGGTTTGTCTCTGGCAGCACATACAGTAGCCAACGTACATCATGGTGTTACCATGCGTAGCATTACAGATCCGTCTGCTTGTTTTTGCCAATTTTCCGGTTTCGAGGGTGATAGACCTTCCATCACCTAAATCGATATATTTTGTAATCGGTTTAATCATAATTTTTTTCTTAACTTCATAAAATCGGGGAAAGATAGAGAAAAAAATTGATAGTTAAATCGATAAATGGGGGAAAAGATAAGAGGTTGGATTGTAGCCGTTTACACGAGATTGTCTGTTTTGTAATCGGTTTAGGATATTCGTATGAATACGATCTGTTTTTGTTGACAGATCGGTATTCAGGGGTCTTGTTGAAGATGTGTTTTAGTGTATTTCAATATTGCTATATCAACAACAAGATTCACTTTCGGGGCATCTTGTTGTTGATATTTAGATTCTATTTACTTCTTATATCAAAAGATAAGAAAAAGGCAGGTCCGAATTTCGGAATAAAAAACAGGAATAAATAGGGTGGGTTAATTTTATATTCACTTGATACTCTATATGCCTTTATTGCCGATAATACATATAATGCAAGGCTTATGGCGATTAGTATTATAAAAATTGTTTTCATAATTGATAGTTTTTTTGTTATAAACAATGAACAGCGGCGGCTACCATCATGCTTCCAGAGCATTGCCCTCCAAAAAGGTCTGCTGCATCACACATTATATCACATTTAGCATCTGCTTCACATGCCCTTTTTGCTACAGCATATGGCTTAGCGACGCAATCAGTATATTTGCTTTTTAATCCATTTACAGAGACAGTCGCATCTTCATTAACGTAACTAATTATATAATTATCAAAATGCTCCTGTTTTTTATCCCATTCAAAATGGAACTTAACTATAAGTTGACTCTCATTATATAAGTATGTGTTACCTTCCGATTTGCCATTATTCAATTCAGATAAATCTTCATACAAGAATCTAACGAGAGTATTATTCTTAATGAGGCAGCGAATCCATCCGCTATTTTCCCCGTCTTTCACGATTGGTATAGACTCAAGGACTATATTCTCTTGAGACACTTTGACTATTCCATTTATGTTTAACATATTGACTTCAATACCATAATTATTTTTCAACGCTTCTAAGTCAGAAACACTGAGCGGAGTGGCTAATACATCGAACTTGTTTTGAGTATTGTCATCCATATCTGAACCACAAGAAAAAAAAGCAAGAGTTGCTGTTAATAGAGCAATGAATAATTTTGTTTTCATAATATATATTTAATAGTTGGTTAGCGAATATACTAAATAAAACCACTCACGCAATAAAACAAGGCATAATTAACATAATAAGTATATTATTTGTCTTCCGAGAGGTATATTGACGAATACTTCTCAAACGACGGTGTGATGTTAAAATCCCCGCTGCCTCATAGCTTCAAATGTGAGTACGGCAGTGGATACCGATACGTTGAGGGAGTCTATTTGGCCTCGCATCGGTATTTTTATTCGTGCGTCGGCATTGTGGAGCCAAAAGTCGGTTAGTCCATCCGCTTCGGTTCCCATCACGATGGCTGAGGCTTGGGTGAAGTCTGTATCCCGATACCACGAAGAGGCTTGCAGTTCGGCGGCAAACGTGCGAATGTTGTTCTTTTTCAGGTATTCGAGTGCTTCGTCCGATGAGCAAACGGCTGTGGGTACGGTAAACATGCAACCCACGCTGGAGCGTATGGCGTTGGGGTTGTATAGATCGGTGGCAGGGTCGCAGACGATGACCGCATCTACCCCGGCGGCGTCGGCTGTGCGAAGTATAGCACCTAGGTTGCCGGGCTTTTCTACTGCTTCGAGTAGGATGATGAAAGGGCTTTCTTTTAGTTTTAGTGCGTCCAAGGCATATTTTTTTGGGCGTGCCAAAGTTAACAGTCCGTCCGATCCTTCGCGGTAGGCTATTTTTTCAAAGATGGCTTGGGTTACTTCACATATCTTGCTTTTGGGGATCGAATCCAACACATTGGGGTAGTCGGTTTTTGAAAACAATGCGGGGCATAGGAATACCGAATCTATGTAGTAACGAGCCGATAGAGCCAACGACAGTTCCCTGTCCCCTTCTATAATGAACAGGTTTTGTTCTTTGCGATCTTTGGCTTTGGATAGCTTGACTATGTTTTTTATCCGCGTGTTTTGCAGACTGGTTATATTCTCCATTATCTGTTTTAAACTTTTTATTTTTGAATGCCATTTCTTTAATCCTCCTAT
Organism: Drusus annulatus; assembly: GCA_022651775.1. Taxonomy (NCBI): domain Eukaryota; kingdom Metazoa; phylum Arthropoda; class Insecta; order Trichoptera; family Limnephilidae; genus Drusus; species Drusus annulatus. The sequence goes on along the minus strand of JAGWCC010001517.1, from coordinate 11,463 downwards.
CAGGAATAATAATCCAATGGCGAGGGCTACGATTGAATATGTATATAGGAGTAGAGGTTCGTTCAGTACTATGCTTTTGACAATACCTCCGATTCTCCTCAAGGCATAAATGCCCCCAATGGCGAAGATTGCGAATTTGAGTAATGGTAATCGTTTGATATCTCCTTGTGCAGATAAACCATACAAGCCAAATATGACGAAAAATATCATCACTAAAATGCTGAGCAAATAAGGTATCATGGGGTGGATTTGGCTATGCTCCATCATTTTGTCGCCTACTCCTGTGAGGCTGAATACTTTTTCAGCATCTACAAATACGAGTAAATGTAGTGTTGCGATAAGAAAATTGGCGTAAGCTGCTATTCTGAACATAAGGCTATTTCTTTTCAAAAGTTTCTATTTGCGAAGATACGAACTAAGGCGGTATTTTTGTACCTTTGTTTCAGATTTTTGAAAGCTGTACAATCCTTTATGCAAATCGTAAAAAGTTTATTAATCATCGTTATCCTCTTGGTAGGGTGCAAACCACATGTTGCTACCGATACGGATGGTGCGGCTGTGGAGTGGCTTCCTCTCGATTCGGCACAGATATACGATGAAAATGGCTATAACTATACGGTATATGCCGATACGTTCGATTTGAAGAATGGTTATTGGCTGACCCTCTACCCCGCGCAGGATGGAGTAAGCGAAGCCGGATATGCAGAGTATAGCCTTCATGCTCGATTGACGGGGAACGGTGTTGATACGGTGGTGTCTGCTGCTAACACAGAGATGGAAAAATACTTGTTGAGGTATGACGGTATCGATTTCGACGATTATTTTGTATTGGAGTATAGCGCAGGGGGCAATTATGCTCTTTACACGGATATTATAGAGAAGAAGACAGGAAAGCACCTTCTCGAGGAAGACGCTTATGCAGGATGTTACGATGTGGAGAATCAGCTGGTATTGTATTATGATGCCTACAATCCATCGGACGAGTATGATGACGAAACCTTGATGACGCTTCGTGACTTGAAAAGCAATAAAATATATAAAGTAAAACAGCCATACGCTCAGTCTTGCTTTGGGGCTATGGGGTATTGGGCATATTTTGAGATACAACGGGTAACAGCGGATATGGTTTACATCAGTTACAATGGCTGCGAAAAACCGATAGTAATAAAAGTAAAGAGATAGAATAGAGATGCGTATACTAAGTTGGGGCATTTTGTTGCTGACCATGATGATGATCTCCTGTGGAGGATCGGGAGAGAATAAAAGGGGCGAAACAGAGGATAAAAAGTTTACAAAGTTTAATGGTAATTACAATACCACTTTCAACGATTTGCAGGATCTGCATATTGCAGCAGCTAGTGAAAAGGGTGTAAGTACTTTAGTTATGCGGGCTGATACCCTTGATTATGAGGACGATTTGATGCACATACCCGCCGAGTTGGATATATACAAGGTGGATAATTTGACGCATTCAATTGCATTTCTTGTGCCCGATGCTTCTCAACTGCTGTCGGATATATGTATCAATTTCAGAGATTCGCTAATCAGCAAAGATATGGCGATTTATAAACCGATTGTCACCAGCATAACCCGTACCGATGAGGATGTGAAGAGCTTATCGAAAGGGAATGGAAATGCAAGTGAGAATTCGGCTCACCGCTATGGAACTACCTTCGACATTGCATGGACTCGCTTTGCCAAGGTGAACCCTGCCGATACCCGTACATTGGATGATGGTAGGTTGAAAGCCGTTTTGGGTCAAGTGTTGCACGATCTTCGTCAGCGCGACAGGTGTTATGTAAAACACGAAAAAAAGCAATCTTGCTTTCATATAACAGTACGATAAACGGATGAAACGTTATTTTATATATTTGGGATACAACGGAGAGAGTTATTGCGGTTGGCAGATACAACCCAATGGGATCTCGGTACAGGAAACAATAGAGAAGACACTGGTCATTATACTTCGCACGCCCACCCCGATAGTGGGTGCCGGACGTACGGATGCGGGAGTGCATGCCCGAGAAATGACGGCACACTTTGACAGTGTAGAGGCTCTCGATACTGCCTTTTTGACGAACAAGCTAAACTGTATGCTGCCCAAAGATATTGTAATATATAAAGTGGTAGCAGTGCGGGAAGATGCTCATGCGCGTTTCGATGCCTTGTCGCGTTTGTATACTTATCACGTGACTACGGTGAAAGATCCGTTTGGTCATAAGTTGAAATACAAGTTTTTCGAAGAGCCGGATGTGGACGCAATGAACAAATGTGCGAATGTATTGTTTGAATACGAGGATTTTACGAGTTTCAGCAAACGGCATACCGATGTTAAAACAAATAATTGTACCATCATGCACGCCCAATGGGTGAAGGATGGTGACGATTATGTGTTTACGATCAAGGCAAACCGTTTTCTTCGCAATATGGTGCGCTCTATCGTTGGCACGCTGCTCGAAGCAGGGCGTGGCAAGATGGATGTGGATGGTATGCGTCGTGTGATAGAGGCAAAAGATAGATGTGTGGCAGGGGCTTCTGTTCCGGCAAAGGCATTGTTTTTAGAAGAAGTAGAGTATAATAAAGATATATTTTTAAATGATGAAGTTTAAGTTGTTTGCACTGTTGGTTTTCGTTGTTTTCTTTAGTGTATCGTGTAAAAAGCAAACCTCTACCGAGGAAGCCGAGGCTGCGGCAAAAGCTTTAGTTCAACATATCGCCGACTCGTTGGCTATGGTGGGCGAGCAGAAGCCCGAGATCATCGATTCGGTTTATCTGGTGCGGGGGAGAGATGATGAAACCAATTGGGTGGAATATCGTAGTGGTGCTGATGAATATGCTCCCAAGCTAGGCGATTTTCGTTTAGGGCAAAAACTGTATGTAGTACGTTATGTAGATGACTGGGTAGGGTTGTGGACAAGTGTTCGCCGTGCCGAAGATGGGTCGTATCTCGATCAGGAGGTAGAAAGGGTAGTGTATATAAAGAAAAACCAAACGGGACACATATCTGCCTTGTACCTCAAACAAGCCGATTTGGGTATTATGTATGATGGCGATGGCGGGGAAGAGAGGGTTCCTTCTAATGTTGTTTCGTTTGAGCTGATAAAGAAGGAAGAATTTGAAAAACAACTGAAAAAGAAAGATCCTTTTCTTTTGGCAGATACGTTATCGATAAGAAAGAAGAAGGGTGTTTTGTCCTTGCCCTGTCAGAATCAGACGGTGAAGCTTAAAGATGAAACCGATACAGATGGCGACAGTTATACCGAATACACCTATCTAGGGGAAGTACAGGCATTGAATGCCTATCTTATCCGAGGGGCGTATTACGAATCGGGAGATTCATTTCTGATCGATAAAGTGAGTGGAGAGCGCATTGCTTCGTTTAACGACTATCCTTACATTTCGCCTGACAAAAAATATATTGTAGATATCTGGACAAATCCGTATGAGGATTATACCGAGTTTGCGATATTCAGAATCGGAGAGGATAATAAAATAGAAGAAGCATATAGTTACGGGTTCTCTAAATGGGTTCTGCAATATATATGTGATGATGCGTATAACTGTAGGCATGAAATCTATTGGGGAAACGATAATGCTATTTATGTCAGAGTGCAAAGCCTCAACCTTTCGGGAATGGAAGGTGATGAGTATGGACAGTATGTAAGGGTGAAGCTGAAGTTTTAGAGAAAATAGTTACACGTTTAAAGTAATTATGAGTTATAAATGATGAATTATAAATTGGTGAATTCATAACTCATAACCAAACGAATTATGTCAAGAGTAAAATATACATTAAAAGATTTTATAGAGAGTGAAAAATCGGGAGGGCTGATTCTTATCGCCTGCACTTTGATCTCTATTCTTCTTGCCAATTCGAGTATCGGGCAGGAATATCTTTCTATTTGGGGTTTCCATTTGGGAAGTCATAGCCTTGGCGATTGGATCAACGATACCTTGATGGCTATCTTTTTTCTGCTGATAGGTCTCGAATTGGTGGAAGAGGTACATGACGGACAGCTGTCTAATCTGCGTTCGGCTCTTCTGCCTATTGCTGCGGCATTGGGTGGCATGCTTGTGCCAGCGGCTATCTATATGGTTTTGAATTGGGGTACGCCTTACAGTTCGGGGGCGGGTATACCGATGGCTACCGATATTGCTTTTGCATTGGGTATTCTATCATTATTGGGTAATCGTGTGCCGATGTCACTCAAAATATTTTTAACTGCACTTGCCGTTATCGACGATTTGGGTGCTATCATTGTTATTGCTATTTTTTACACTTCCTATTTTGCCACAGGCTGGTTCTTAGGAGCATTGGGGATGTTTATACTCTTGATGCTTCTCAATAAAGTGTTTAAGGTAAAAAATCTGATTCCATATATACTGGGGGGGATAGTGATGTGGTATTGCATGCTCCATTCGGGGATTCATGCTACCATTGCGGGTGTATTGCTCGCTATAACAATCCCTTATGAGAAGAAGACGGGGGCTTCGCCTTGCCACAAGATGCAACATGCTTTGCATTATCCTGTCTCGTTATTTATTCTTCCCATATTTGCGTTAGCTAATACGGCTATTGTGATAGAGGGGGGCTGGGATAAGGCTTTGGGCGAACCCTATGCGATGGGTATTATTCTCGGTTTGTTGATTGGCAAGCCATTGGGTATCACACTGTTTTCTTTTATATCGGTGAAGTCGAAATTGTGCTATCTGCCCAAAGGGACTAAGTGGAAAGAAATATTTGGTGTCAGTATATTGGGCGGAATTGGCTTTACGATGTCGATCTTTATTACACTTCTTGCCTTTAAAGGGAATGAGCATATCGTTAACGATGCTAAACTGATGATCTTGATTGCATCTCTCTTTGCAGGGATGCTTGGATATGCTTTCTTGCATAATGTGCTAAAAAAGAAGACTAAGTAACCGATGTGGCTAACCCTTTCGTTTGTTTCGGCTTTCTTCATAGGCTGCTATGATATCTTTAAAAAGAAATCGCTGACGGGCAATGCGGTTATACCTGTCTTGTTTTTCAATACGTTTTTCTCCACGCTGCTGCTGTTACCGTTGGTGATTATATCAGAAATTTCGCCTTCCACGCTCACTGATACGCTCTTTTTTATCCCCTCAGTAGCGTTAGAGACGCACGGATATATCTTCATCAAGTCGGTGATTGTACTCGCCTCGTGGATGCTTGGTTATTTCGCTATCAAACATTTACCGCTTACCATCACAGAGGCTATCGGAGCCACACGACCTGTTGTGACACTTATAGGGGCATTACTGATTTTTGGCGAACATCTGAATCTGTATCAGTGGATCGGTGTGCTGCTCACCATCGTGTCGGTGTTTCTACTTTCGTTATCGGGCAAAAAGGAGGGTATCAGATTTCACCGCAACAAGTGGGTTTTATTCCTGGCCTTGGCTGCCGTGCTGGGTGCTGCTAGTGGGCTGTACGATAAGTTTTTGATGCAGCGGTTTAGCTCTACGGCAGTTCAGTTTTGGTTTAGCTTCTATCAGTGTATGCTGATGGGGGTGATTATGCTGGTGCTGTGGTATCCCAGCAGGAAAAAGTCGACACCTTTCGAGTGGCGATGGACGATTATTTTTATATCGCTGTTTCTTACCATTGCCGATTTTATATACTTCTACGCCTTGACTTATCCCGATGCGATGATATCGGTGGTGTCGATGGTTCGTCGCAGTAGTGTGATCATTTCATTCATAGGGGGAGCGATCTTCTTTCATGAAAAAAACTTAAAGGGCAAGGCAATCGACCTTGTTTTGATTGTAATCGCAATGTTTTTCCTATATTTGGGTACTAAATAATGTGCAAATTAGCGAATGCGAAAAGATAAATAAAATATGAAAAAAATAAGTATAACGCTCTTCCTTCTATTGGGAGGTATTCTTGCCGTTTCGGCACAGGATATCAATACTGTTTTCATCACTGTGCCCGACGATGTGATTCTCGGTCTCGAATTGGAAGATAAGGAAACGCTTTTATCCAATCCTACCGATACGATTGCTGTGGTGGAGACTAAAATATATGAGGGTATAAAGCGTGAAGCGATAGGCGACGATTTTATATCGCTCCGTTTGTCGGATGCGGGAACACTTCAGGTCAAACTGTTGCCATTGGTCAATGATTCTAAGATTATCTGCGTGGTACGGACAGCTTGTGCACCGGCATGCGATAGTCAGATCAGCTTCTATACGCTCAAATGGGTGCCGATATCCCAGGGGGAACTTGCTCCGGGCAAGTATCTCAATTGGTTTTTGAAGGAGGGAGTAGATATATTGAGCGACGACTTTAAAAATGTGTATGCGGTGTTGGACATGAATCCGATGAAGTATACATTATCGGGTGATAATGGGAACCTATTGGTAGACTATGATATAGAAAAGTATCTATCGACCGAAGAATATAAGAATCTTGAGCCTTTCTTGACCAAGCAACCCAAGGTGTTGGCATGGGATAAAACATCATTCAAATGAAACAATATTTCATTCTGCTGCTTTTGGCTTCGCTTCCATTATCTCTCTTTGCCAACGATGGAGCATATTATATGAGTGGCAATCAATTGATCCCTATATCCGAAACCGATATATCTGTCACCAAAGAGATCTTGACTATCAAACGCAAGAATGACAGGGAGGTAGATATTACGGTATATTACGAATTTTATAATCCTAGAGGAGCAAAGAAAGTACTAGTGGGTTTCGAAGCTGATTCGCCATCGGGTGATGCTGATCCTACTGCCAAGAAGAATGGTGAACATCGCTATATGAGCAACTTTACGGTGGAGATGAATAACAAGCTGCTGCCTTACAGGATTGCGATGGTAGACGATAGTTTGTATTATACGAATGGAAAAATACATGCGCTCACTGTGGCTGAGGTTGAGGAGAGGACATACGACGAATCTTCTGACTGCAGATATGTCTATAATTTTGAGGCCAATTTTGCAGAAGGGATCAATATTGTGAAACACACCTATACTTTCGAAATGTCGGGGTCGGTAGACCATGAGTATTCTATACCTTATGTGCTGACGGCTGCTAAGAGATGGGCGAATAAGCAGATAGACGATTTTACTTTGATTGTGGATATGGGTGACCATACAGAGTTTAATATAGATGAGAAGCCTTTTCTTCCGTCTTTGGGATGGAAGATAGAGGGTGACGGTTATATGTCGACCGGTTTGGTGGCGAGTATGTATTATAACGAATGGGATGAAGAAAACGTAACGCGCACCTGTTTTGTGATCAACAAGGGGCGTGTGGTGTATCATCAATTAAACTTTGTGCCGAAGGCCGAACTGAGAATTTACTCTCCTTTGCGTGGGGTGAGCAACGGGGTTTTCTCAGCTAAAGGTATGGTCTCATATTTGGCTTATGTGGATACAGATAATTTAGAATATTTTGAAGATGCGGCAGATGATTTTTCGAAGAAGGTGCTGCGCAATCTTCCTTTTGCCCGTAGAGGGTATGTTTTTACATCACCTTATTTGCGAGAATACTATTCGGCAATGGAATGGTACAGACCCGATCCGAAATACAAAGCGACAGTCGAAAGCCTGACCAAGCGCGAGCAGGAATGGGTGATGCATTGGTCGAAATAATCCATATTTCCCAGATATATACAAAAAAATAAGCTCCCCGAAAAGGGAGCTTATTTTATATCTTTTGATTTCTAATCGGATGATTAGAAGTAGAAAGTTACATTAACGCTTGTAGAATATCCTACGTTGAAGTCGAAAGCACTTGAAGATACTTTACCATCTTTGTCAACCTTTTCTACGTTTTGATCAGTGGCGTTCCACTTTTCACCTTGTTCTTTTGTTTTTCCTGTAGTTGCCATGTTTAGTCCAAGACCTAGCTCACCACCTAAAGAAATTTTAGGAGCAATGAAGTATTCAACACCTGCAAATCCACCTAGTTTTGCATAGAAGTTAGAACCCATAGTTTTTACCTCTAGGGGGCGTTGAGCTGTATTGTCTTTATCTATTAAGTTACCATAGTCAAAAGTAGTTTTTGAAGAAAGGAAACCAAGACCAACTTCAGGTCCGAAGAATCCTTGAAGACGACCATAACCTCTGCGGATTTCATAACCTACGGTCAATCCTAATCCTGTAGTAGAAGTAGTTTCTTTGTCTGTTACAAATTGGTCAGTAGTACCTGTTTTAGGTTCACCTTCATTCTTTAGAGTATTGGAAGTGAAACCGATGTGTAGTTTGGCACGGATAGCCGATTGGTCTGACAAAAAGTATTTACCATAGATAGTTGGTTTGTCGCCACCTAAAAAGGCATCATTGTAGATGAAAGAAAGAGCATCGTAGTTGCCTTCTCCTGCAAAAGAAATTACATCGATTCCGATTGCGAAGTCTCCGGCTTGTGGAAGGATTTTTTGACCAGCTTTGGTAGTTGTTCCTACTTCACGGTCGGCAGTGTTAGTTTGTGCAAAAACGCTAGTTAGAGAGAAAACTAAACCTAATGTTAAAATTACTTTTTTCATTTTGTTCTTGTTAATTAATAATGAATTTTGTATTCGTTTGTTTTTAAACGTTCGCAAAAATACATGTTTTATAACATAAAAAGAAATAAAAAGAGGTTTAAAAGGTTTATGGTTTTAACTAAATGAGCATTTGCTATTAGCAAAATGTTAAAGATCAAGCAGGTATGTGATAGTTAAAATTATAAAAGAACAACTAGTGTTGAGTATTCGGGATGTCTCTTTATGTATGCCGCAGTATAGGGGCAAGTGGGTTTTATTTTCAGATTGTGGTCTTGTGCATACGTTAGTATTGCCTTGGTGATTGCGGCGGTTATGCCCTGCCCTTCGAGTGCGGGCGGCACTTTGGTGTGTACGATATCGAGCACATGATCGGTGCGGATATAGTCGATCAAAGCCATTTCGTGCCCTATGTGGGCTTCGAAACGGCTCTGGTTTAAATTATGTATTATTTCGATATTCATATCTTTTTATTTGCTACCGCCAAAGCTAAAGCTTACAGGGATATAGCTGGGCGATGTGATGGGGGTGCTGCCTACCATGAAGGTTGGTTTTATTTGCAATGTAACGTTCGATTTTTTAGATCCGATGCCTAGAAAGTTTTTAGCCACATCTACTACGGCATCTTTCGAGTTGCTTTTCATCAATGTTGCCAAGTCTACTCCAATAGTTAGCGGTAGGTTTTGTGATTGTAAGGGTGCTATGTTTAACGGGCGATTCAATACCCCGGTGGTGAATTGGATACCATCTATTTCGAGAATGTATTGCATGCCGTGAAGCAGGGCTTCGCTTTGGTTTGGATTTTTGATGTCCATGTTGAGCGTGAAATTTAGCGGTATCGATGCCGACTGTCCGCTAAGAATGGATGTTACTTTGGGGATGTCCATGAGTGACAGGTAGTTGGATACATTGATTCCGCCAACGTTGAGCCCCGATACGGATTTGTAATCGTATTGACAGTTTACCATGTTGTATGCTCCCATTACTTCTTTGGCTACATCGCAGCTGACTAGAGTGGTGAGGATGACTAAGAACGCAAATAATCTTTTTTTCATTGTGTAGAATTATAAATTTGTGTTATTGTTATTTTATTGTAACCATTGTTGCTCCATAGCCATATTCTTGAAACGAAGCATCTTGCGAATAGGCTTTTGGGTATTTTATTTTCAATTCTTTGCGTATCGTATTTTTGAGAATGCCATCGCCCTTGCCATGAATAAAAACAATCTTTTGACCTTTCTTGTTTTTATTTTCTGTCATTATTTCATTGAATTTTTTGATTTGATATTCGAGCATGTCTCCCGATGATAAACCGTTGGTGTTGTCTAATAGCTCATCGATATGTAGATCGATTTCGAGTATTTGCTCTTTCTCTTTTTTTACAATGGCTTGCATGCGGGGGCGTGGGGCTTGTTTTTCGAGCAGTGCGCGTTCCAGTTCTTCGGTTGATATGGTTAGTTCGCGCTGAGCCAAGTCGTTTTTCACAGCGGGGAAGAGAAGAGCCTGTTCGTCGAAATAGTCATTTTCTCTGAAGCTGTGTAGTTTATAGAATTTGACAGTATCTATTTTCATCTCCACGGAATAGGGATTCTTTAATGCAAAAGGTTTATCCTCTTTGTAGGCTATGAATTGCAGGCAGCAATGTTCCATGTCATTCAAATCGAGCCGATCGAATTTTTCTATAAATAGTTTTGTATTGGGTTCTACGGTATCTGATTTGCGTGTAGTCCAGCCATTCTCGTTTCGGCTTAGGTAAGTGAATGCGAGAAAATAGTTGCTATCGTTGATCAGGTAGCATTCAAAATCGGTGGTGCTCAGATTCTTTATATCGTTGGGCAGGTATGCCAATAGCACATTGAGTGCTTCGCCCTCTTTGGTTTCTTCTACTATCCGTTTTTCACTCACTTTTTGAGGTTGGGCAGTGGTGGGAGAGGGTATGGGTTTGGATGTTTGGCGCACTTGTGCCTCATTGGCAGGTTCTATAACAACACATTCTCTGATGAGTACGGGTATGTCGAATCCGTCACTGTCTTCTATCAAAACTATATCTTTGCCCTTAAAATCTTTAACTATACCACCGCCGGTTGTGTTCAAAAAACGAACCTTATCTCCTATTTGCATAAACCCTTTGTTTTTCTTGCTCCTAAGAGCTTTTTTATTCGCACAAAGTTGACTATTTTTGTCGGATAAAAAAGAAAAAAGTGCAAATTTCAAATCCCAAAGATATTCATATAAATGATTACGATTACGACCTAGCGGACGATCGTATTGCGAAATACCCGCTCAAAGAAAGAGATGCCTCTAAGTTGTTAGTGTCGAGAGGTGAGGAGATCGATGATGTGAGATTCGGGATGCTGCCTGATTATCTTCCGAAAGATAGTTTGCTGATATTCAATAATACGAAAGTGATACAAGCTCGCTTGTTTTTCCAAAAAGCTACGGGTGCACAGATTGAAATATTTTGCTTGGAGCCTCACACGCCGAACGATTATTTGTTGAGTTTTCAGCAAAATGAGCGATGTTCGTGGGTGTGCCTTGTGGGTAATTTGAAAAAGTGGAAAGAAGGCAGCTTGACCAAAAAAATTGCCATCGCCAACGGTGAAGTGGAATTGAGGGCTACCCGACTGGAGGCTACTCACGATTCGCATGTCGTTAGTTTTGAATGGGACAATCCGAACTATTCATTTTCCGATCTGCTCGAATTGACGGGCGAATTGCCTATCCCTCCCTATTTGAATAGACGGACGGAGGAGGAGGATAAAGAGACTTATCAGACTGTATATTCGAAGATAGAGGGTTCGGTAGCTGCACCAACTACCGGGCTTCATTTTACCGAAAAGGTTTTTGCCCAATTGAAAAACAAAGGTATACTGACCGATGAGGTTACTCTGCATGTGGGTGCGGGGACTTTCAAGCCGGTGAAGTCTGATCTGATAAAGGATCATGAAATG